>JASANC010000248.1:0-38473 GCA_030248135.1 Theristus sp. LFF4_11 | reverse complement strand
TCAAATCGTAGTAAAAAATTGTTTATTTTTACCGGGAAAATTACGGTAATTTCACCAAAAAACGAAAGCCAAAAAGTTGTAAAAACCCACACTGTAAACTCGAACCAGGATTTGTGAAAACAGTTTTCAGAATGCTTTGTTCAAAATATCGTGCACCAACAAACAAACTAAATTTTGAATGCATAAAGGGGGGGGGGTTTAATTTTCGAATCTATCTCTATCAAACAAATTTTTTTGGCTCAGCTGTTATCTATCTAAAAAAATTTCTCAGCCAGCTATCTATCTGAAAATTTTTGTCTTCGAAGACATAAAATGAGTCAATTTTTGACCAAAATTGACCATTTTTGCTCGTAATTCTTGAAAATTTCGCTAATTTTAGGTAAAATACGCGTTAATACTTGATTTTCAGTGTATTTTTAGCATTATTTTGCTGTTTTTATAGCTTTTTAGCGTTTTAGCTATCTATCTATCAAATTTCAAAATTTTGACGGCGCCCCCCCAAAGTCACATGCCCCCCCCCCGCGGCCCCCCCCAAAATTTTCCAGCTATCTATCCAGAAAATTTGCTCCAGCTATCTATATCGCCCCCCCCCCCCCAACCCCTCGGCTCTGGAACAACTATGTACAAATCTAAATGAAGTCACCAAAACAAAATCTTGAAAGTTCCGCCATACGGGAGTCATTCGAAAGGCGCTTGCATATCAAATGTGGTTCTTCGAACTTAGGGTTGTTAAAAAAACAAAAAGCCATTTTTGTTTTTTGTTTTTTAAATTAAAATTTTTTTCAAAAATCAAAGTTGTGCTAAATCAATCAGGGAGTCCGATTTAGGGTTGTTAAAAAAAATAAAAATCGTCATTTTTGTTTTTTTTAAATTAAAAAAAAATCAAAAATCAAAGTTGTGCTAAATCAATCAGGGAGTCCGAAGAACCACATATTCTCTATTTTTCAGGAATAGATAGATTTTCACGGAAGGGTGCTCATGTTAATCTAAGGACATCTATAGCATCCTGCCGTATATGTCCTACAGTCAGTCCTAAACAAATGTCGAAAATCCATTTCTGAAATATCGAAAAAAATCTGAACACCGGTGTGTAATCGGGTGTTTTTAAAAACTTCCAGAAACACTGCCAAGTCCGTGACGAAACCAAAGGACAAAGCACGCAGATACTCAATTCAGCAAGCTAAATTTCATCTCGTAAGTCGCCAACTTGCTTAAAAATATTCTACTGATGTTGAAAACTTTGGGAAATCGTTTCTCGTTCTTCCTTTTTTTTTTGAAATTATTTGGAAAACTCTGAAACGAAACATGTCTTGTGCATTCAATTTATTGCTCGTATTGTTTCTGAGAATTTATTGTTGACCAGCGTTCCTTCTAATTATCAGACGACGACATAAAACATCAGACGGCAGCGACACAAGCAATTCGACAAAGTGGCAAGATAACAAGCGATCCTCGAAGAAAAAAGATTCATACTTTGGATCTTTCCAACACTGGCTGTGGAGAATTTCGAGAAAAATCAGCGTACATTTGATCTGGAATTTGAATAAAACTACTTTTCATTTTAACTGGCTTCTGCGGTTCTCGTCCACGATATTACTGTGTTCCGATATTAGTATTGTGCTCTCTGTTAGGGGGTCTTTTTTTGCATTTTTTTCGTCATTACGTGTTTTAAAAATCAAACATGGTAAATCGGCTGGATTGAAATACATACCTACATTGGTGGTCACCGCTTTTACTCAAGAAGTCGGCAAAATAAAAACCACCGGAAACTGAACACTGTTGTTTGACTATTTTGTTCCCTTTGTTTTTCTCACGTCATCTGCTTTAACACATTTTTTTTTTGTTTTTACCCCGGTTTCTTCACCTTTCCATTGAACAAAGATTGAAAAAGCAAAAAAAGGAGCAAAATCGAACAATTCAAATGTGATCTGATGTTGCTATAAACTGACTTTTGGCATTTTGTCATTAAACAGCTATAAATTGTGTTTTTATCATTTTGTGTTTTCTGCTCAATTTCTCCCACTATTGCACTGACCATTTATCAAAAAAAACTTGCTGCACCTGCAAAAAATGACACTTTTTCCATAACTTTTTGCGCACCCCCGAACTGTTGAAAAGTTTATTTTTCGCGGAAACTCTCGAACGCTGATTCTGCTGATTAATCGGTATGCTGCACAATTTGCCACGAGCTTACTTGCAGAACTGTCTAGCGCGCGACGCCGTTTGATATTTGTTTTGGTGGAATGTTGTATAGTAATAATTTTGAGCAACCCTTTCAACTTTGCACACGCTGCGACCTAGCGGTCTGGGGGGGGGGGTGAAGAATCTGGTTTAATCGAAGATACATAAAGTTTCTGTTCGGAAAATACTCGAAACGGCATATGAGAACGGTAACAACACAAACAATTTAGTGTTCAATATCATCACACAAACCACCTAATTCTTATGAGAGCGCATGTAAACCAACAAAATCACCAGTTTGGTCTGGGCACGGTGAAAAAAGATTAATGAACCATATTTTTTGAGCAGGGTGAATAGATTGTAAAGTCGTTCTTTTTTTCATGTATTTCAGTTTTTGTGATCATAGTTTTGAACTGTAACGGTTGAAACTGATGTCGGCAAAATGGGCAATGTGTGAGATGCTAGAAAGAAGATTGCGTGTGAACAAGTTTGTTTTTTTAACGCGTCGCTCCAGAGGTAATGCGTTAGCGACGTGTTATGGTTTTCGTTTTTTCATCGGTTCGCTGTTCGGCCATAAAAACAGGAACGTGCATGAGAGCGGAGAAAAAAACGTGTTACGAAATGACACCATGAGCGATGCGCTGATTCAGTTTTCGTAGGTTTTGCGTCGTGCGAAACTAGAATTAACGCAAAAAGAACTCTTGTAAAGACTGCTAAACTTGAAATCTGGCGTTCTTCAAGCGTTAATGCGATCAGCGAATCAATTCGACAATTTCAAGTTTAGGTTTTTAATCTGTTAAAATTGGAACACCGTGTTTCAACTATGCAGGCTAGAATTTTGCAAAGCAAGTTTGTTTCAGTCGCGTGCAACAGTACAGTGTATTTTTCGGAATGTCAAACACGCTTAAAATTTGTCTTTAACATTCTCTTCTGTGTGCCCTTCTTCATGCCAAACTCCATGCCATCCTTTTTTGTGCCAACAAATTACAGTGGCTGAAAGAAGAGCCGAGCGGTGAAACTTTCAGCTGTTTCTTTAACCACGAGCGGTGACAGCAAGAAGTTTGGCATGAAGAATGGGATGGATGGTATGAAGTTTGGCATAACGAATGGCACGCAGTAGGAATGTCAAATGGGACTATTTAAGCGCAAATATGCTTTCTGCAGTGTTCATCGCAAAAGAAAAAGTGATTTCGTTTGTTGTCATGTCGCTTTCAGTCAAACGATGTTTTTCTTCCCCCCGGTGTGTAGGGTTTGTAAAATTTGTAACACTTTTCAAATTACACACAATTAATCAAATTTGCCGTTCTTATTTTTCAACCACAACAGAAAACATACGCGACTGGTGTACAACTGTTGTCCGTAGTTTTTAAACGGGGGTCACAGTTGCGTGCACACGTATTTTTTTAACTGAAAGTTACCCGCCGTTAGTTTCAGGGCAAGATGAGGCAATATTACGCATTATTCATGCCTCTTGCCTTCTGCAATTTTTGGAAAATCGATTTAATCGCTGTGATTGAACACAGTCCACCCAGTAAAATTACCATAAAAAGGTTACATTCATGTTTTTGTTCTGCCGTTGCTCTCTGAATGTTACGCGGTTGAAATTTGATTTATTTAGTTATTTTGCAAATGGTAGCATCTTCATTGTCAATCACATCAGCAACTGTTCTAATGATCATAAAAGTTTTCAAACAGCGTTCGGCGGTCATAAAACATGAACGAAAATGCTTTTTTAGACATTTACACGAAAACGTGGTGTTCCGGAAATGAAATCGTACTTTTTATAAAACTTGCAGAATGCGTTTCAAAACAGCTCCATCAAAACTGTCTTCATCAATTATGACCGCACGAACTGTAAATGTACACATACCTAAATGTTATCACACTATTTGAACGTTTTTCTGCAAATCACCACACACATTTTGAATTTTTTTGTGTTACTTCTTCAAATACACACTCCAGAACAACCGGAACAACAATGACGGCCATAACAAATGTGCGTGATACGTAACCGTGAAACCGCAACAACTACAGTAACATGTCACATGTGGCTAATTCGCTTTAACGGCCAAATAACAAGCATGCATAGTTGAACTTATTTATCAAACTATAAACACCAATCATGTCACCGTTGTTGCAACCACTGTCGAACTACATAAAGCGTCGACATGCCGATTTGCGGTCACTTCTGCTCAGCATGACGTCTTCGCGACAACACCAACTGACCACACAACGACACCGGGTGGCACAACGTGATACGCGAGCCGGCCACGAGCTGTCGTCTTCGTCATTTTCATTGGATGACGACGTGCTGGCAACCGAGTGGCATTATTGGACGCCAGGTGGCGACCGTTTGGGCGAGACAAGCGACAGCTGGCTGTTTATACCAGGCGAGCATTATCAACCGCAGCCGCCGTCACATGCACACAATCGCCAGCAATGGTCGACCGTTGATCTTTTGACGTTCCACAGTAAACGGTTGGCGATCATAAATTTGGGTAACCCACTGAGAACCAAAATGTCACCATGCAATTAGGTGGTCATAAAAATGTTAAAACCAAACTCAATTTTCTGTTTTGTGAACACTTGTGAGTGTGACCGTTTACCATTAAACACCGTTGGTACAGCGCCTCACTTGACTCTGGTCACGTGACATCAACGTCAGGTGACTACATCTCGTCAACTGACGACGATTATGACGCAGCGATTGAGCATCAATATGACACTGTCGGTGGACTACTTGAACAACGCTCATCTGTTGCCGCGCGGCCAAGAACGTCAAGATGGCAACAGCAACACCAACAGTTCCCGCTCAATCAGAAACGCAATCGACGTAATAAGGTCAGTGAATTCGTATTTTTTTCCGTTTTTTTGGATTCTGTCTGGCAAGATTGTACCGTTAGTCTCAAAAACTGAAGTCAAGACGAAAACATTATCAAGCGGCTTTTGCCTCCACTTCAAGGTTGCAGGTCTGTTGAGTCTATCAGACCCCGTAAACCTGCGAAGCATTGATTTTGCACTTTCTTGCAGTGTAAATGCGGCCTAATTTACACTGTTATGCAGCGCAAACGGCAGTCTGGTTTGCACCACCATGTATTGTGAATGGCAATACAAATGGTCTTTTATGAAGGGCAGGGCACTACAAAACCACTCTGCCACAAAGGTTACACTTCACAGGAGAGCCTCAGTGGGCGTAACTTCACAATCGAGCAATCAGGCCATCCACGCCGCAAGGCACCACCGCCTTTGAGCGGTGTCGCGCGCAGAGTGGGCGCCGTGCGACGAACGAAAAGTGCCGCTGCTTATGATCGCAGCAATTCGATCATCAGCGATACGCGGCCATTCTCTCCAAGCGACATTCATTATCAATCGATTGCGTCGGAGCAACGAAGACGAGTGATTCAGAGCGCAAACGCGCATGATGCTGCCAACTTTTGCGGTTTGTTGATGTGTAAATAAAACGCCAACAACGTTTCTGTTTCTTAATCCGGCGTTTCTGTTGTTGTTGTTGTTGTTGTTGTTGTTGTTGTTGTTGTTGTTGTTGTTGTTGTTGTTGTTGTTGTTGTTGTTGCTGTTGTTGTTGTTCGGTATTTTAGGCGATGTTTTTAGCCAGGGCCAACCCTGAAAAGCGTACATAACGCCGTCGAGTAGGGCGCACATCGAGTTTTCTCTGTCATTAAGGGCCTATTCTCCCCACAGCGAAGCTCGATCCTCCGAACAACCATTTCTGTTGCTTTAAAACTATCTTGGAATGCATTTGTTATCTCCCAATCTCAGCTGACACCATCTCTGGTCACCGTCGTTACGTGAACCTGCGCCACTGTCATCATTGCTGTCGCCCGGCGACGCCCGTCTCCGCAAAGGTCTACTCGTATCGAGAGTCGACCAACCGCCCTTCAACCGTGATCAACAGCAGCACTCAAACCAACAGACGTGCCAGTGGTGTGTGCAGACAGCAGCATGCCGACCATGGCAATGTCAATCGACCATGGATGCAACCGGTGAGCCATTGTGGATTGAGTGAAAGGGATCGTATAAATAACTTGTCACTGGATACGTACCAGCAGTGGCATACCAAGGAAATGATGACATGGAATGTTGGCGAGCTTGCGCCGCAAACGCCCTCATGCGGCAAGCCCCCGTTGCGCAGATTCACCGCACGGCGTCGATGTTCATTCACCCCGTTGCACCACACCATCGCGGAGCGTACTCGGCAGTTTCCTATGTTTTGTAGCCGAAGTCGTCGACGCACGAGCCAACTGGCACGTTGCGCAGTTGCCAGTCGGTCGCGAACGTTCCATCGCTGCTGCCAGCCGCCGGTGACTCGCGCACGCTTCAGTGCGCTTCCGCCGCAGCGAAACAGTTTCGCGTGCACGGCTTCAGTCGCCATCTGAGCAACTTGCACAACAGCAAGCACCGTTGTCAAACTGGCTACAACATGAAGATGCCGTCCATGAACGGCTGTAGTCCACCATTGACGAGTCTGCCAACGTCGAAAGTGTGCCAGGCGATGTCACGTGGCGACTCGTGTCTCTCGGTGGCGACCGCACATCACCACCACCACAGCTGCCAACGACAGTCTTCGCCGACAGAGTGAGTGTTTTGCGATGCTTTTACGTCAAATTTGTTGTGTTCTGTTTTGTTTTGGCTTGCCTCTCCTTTAACGTGACTTTCATGCATGCTGCAGTTTTAAAGTGTGCCTTTCCAAGAGCCATTTGCCCGTAATTTCTGCTGCAGCTCCATTTGCTCGAGCATTCTGGTGCAGGCAACTCGTGGTGGTACGGCAGCACGTGATCACCCGCATGCCCCCCATGCACGTCTGATGCTGCAAGCCGCTTAACAACAACACAATTGACAGAATTCAAATCTTTATTCTGAAATGTTGCCTTTTGTTGGTTTTTATCAACGTAACGAGCGGGACTTTTTTGTTTTGAAAATGATTTCTTCGTTTTTTATGTGTTATTCGGCAGCAGAGAATAATAAAAGACATATACCATGACAATGACTGTTGTGGTGGCACGGCTTTGCACTTTTTTGTTAATCAACCGTCGCTTTTTTCTTCAACCGTGGCTGTGTTTGAATGAGTGCCATACTACTTTTTTCAAAATAAGAATGTGTTTTTGGGCAACGAAAACAGGTTTTTTTTCGTTGTCTGTTGTTCAGACGGAGGGCTTATATCATCGTGTGCGTCTTCTTGAGTGAGTTGTCATTCATATTCGTTTTTTTGAAAAAACTGGCAACTATGAAAGCGTTGAGTGACGTTGGAATGAAGCAAAACAAAACGCGTGCCAAAGATGTCCCGAAAATGAAATGTTGTCTATCATTTTCAGCATTTTTCGTTTTTGAGAAAACTTGGAAAACTGTTCGGAAAAGAATAATATGTAGCCTTGACTTTTCAAATGGATCATTCAATGAATCCTTGTTATTTTAACTTACATGATTGACGTGGCGCGCATTTTGAATATTTCACATTTTTTTAAAATATGGCAGGTTCAAAAATTATTGGTGAGCAGTTGTTAGTGCACGGAAATATGACGGCTATATATTTTTCCTAATATTTCGTAGCTGTCAGCAGAAATAAGTGAGAGGTGTTGTCCCTGAAAACAATAAAAAAAATTTTTGTGACATGCCCTGACAAATTCCAGCTTTTATTCTGCTATGTACATATGTGGCTATCAATTAGCATAGCATTATATATTTTTTTCTAAAATTTATTCTCTAAAATTCATTTTGACTCCGTTTCTGTTGTTGGCAATCCGAAAATGGATTGTTTTTGAGTTTATTGAAATTGACAGCTACCCGGTGATTTTTCAGCTGCTCTTTTGCTTGTTCACACATTCGAGCATTATAAAGAGTCCATTACGTGGGTCAAGGTCGTCTTTCAAATGCACCTGATGAACATGTCACTGGATTATGCTTTTTGAGCAATGCAAAAATCATGTGTTTTATGAGAACAATCTGCATCTTAGCTCGCATTTTGCTAGAAGCAAAAAAGAAAATTCTTTTTGTGATTTTTGAAGCTGCATAAAATGACGCTTTTTTGATGAACAACTACAACTTTTTTTTGAAAATGTGTTTTTTTATGATGTGCGCGTTTTCAGGATCGTAAAGTTTTTGTACAAGACGTCAGTTATTTTATTAGGCCGCCACTTCTTTTATTCGTTAATGTTTTTGTGTTCTCAAACTTTTATTTTCGGGCTCGTCGTTTCGGTTTTTTCTATTCGCAAAGTAAGTTCGGTTTTATCGCATTTAATATTGGAGTTTCTTCAGCGCATATTGCTATTTGATACTGGATACTGGCATAACGTTTTGCACTTACACCTTTTGCTCAGTTTTTACTGGTGTCTCATCATCAAGCAGCACAAGTCAGTTTAAAAAGTCAATTTCAAGTCATAAATAAATGACAATAAAAAATCGGATCGATGTTTGATATATTGCGTTAACACTTGCGATATGGTGAACAGTTTTTGAGAAACCTGTCACATAAAAATGTTTGCTGTCGAAGATACAGTATATCAGTCTAGTTGGTTCGAGCCGCGTCCGTGAAGGTCAAAACAGTTCTCATGTCATGATTGTATATTACACTTTTGCGAAAGTTCATTTTTTAACCGTTTATTTATTACATATTTTTGTTCGATAAAGAAACCGATCAGAATTGAAAAACAGAAAAAAACGTTCCAAAATTTTTAGAACCACACAAGCCATAAATTTTCGCTGTAACCTATGAATGCAAAAATCGTGTCTCGTCTTTGTTTTCGTTCTTTGTTTCTTTTTTGTCTCTTTGGTTTGATTTTCATCATTAACAACGTTAGTCGCAAGAACCTTGTTTTAGCGCATTTTTTGTCTTCTCGTATGTCTCATTGAAAATTTATTTCGTACCGTAAACGCTGGGTTCTCTTGCTCTTCAATTTCAATCACTTCAAAAAAATTCTGTTTCTGTTAATTATCGGCTCTGGTATTAAACATTTTACAGTACTGGCCAATCAGCGCGGTGCGTTTGAATTGTTGAAAAATCCATTGAAGGTACTTAAAAAAACGCGCTATTTGTTTTTTACCCGGGCCCGGGGTAAAAGTTCTGGCCTGGCCCGTATTAGTTTCTTAAGGTTCAGTAAAATTGAGGCATGTAAACCGTTGATTATCCTGGTCGGAAAATGTCCTAGTAACCAAACGAAATAAAGCAGAGTCCAAAATGTAAATGGAAAATCAAAGCACAATATAAATACATAAATTCCAGTCAGTCAGTCGCATTTAATGACAGCTCCAGAAAGAATGTCAACATAAAAACGTTGACAAAAAATGTCACATTAGCCCCGGTTTATATCGCAAAACGCAGGTGTTCATTTTTCATTCTTACTTCCCATCTAATTTCGAGTTAAAAAATTCGTGAATCACAAGAATGCACCGATATGAACATCTGTTCTTGAACTACATTTTTGAATTATTCGAACATCAAAATCTTTGTGAAAAATAGAATTAAATAGTGGTGGGTGTGTGTAGTACTGTACATATACTCGCATCCATTGTACTACAACATCATGACTTTGTTAAATATAGCGTAATCTGTACCACCAATATTTCCAAACGGAACAAGTTTCTGGCACTATTATTTTTGAAATTGAAGTCCAAGTGGGAATAAAAAACATCATAAACGTGTAAGGAAATGTTCTTTTATTTACATGTGTGAGATTTTGAAACCCATCTTGGTTTCTCTTTAAAAAATCAAAAGTTTTTCAGAAAATTCAAGTTTTTTTAAATTTATTTTCCAACCAAACAAGTTGCACCCGATACTTCTACAGTGTGGACAGATAAAACGGAAATACATTTTCCCTTAAGCACCTGCCTTCTTCAAGGACAAAAAGACATCGCCACTGAAGATGCTTTCTCCACTATATCGTAAATAAACATTACATTTGTAGGTGGCATCTTTACGATTTTTGATGCAATAATTAACAAACAGACAGATCCATAGAATGATGAACTCGAAATATAATGCTATGCACTATTTTATGTGGATGTTTCTTTCCTTTCTTGTGGTTTGTTTGTACACTGGCATGCTGTTGCTTGATGCTTATCTAAAATTGTCTTTATAAACGTGTTTGTTTTTAAAGTAAGCTTGCCGACGTTGTGTCGTGTGACCCTTTCTGCATGCTAGACAACCAATCAGCATAAAAAGCGCCAAAATATATCTCGCTCCCCGGAAATCAAATTCTTTTTCATTACGTACGGTCATGTATCGGTTCAATCCCTCGTTTTTATTTGTGGTTTTGTTTACAGATTCATTTTTGCTGTGCTGGTCTTTTTCACAGCTTTAGTAATCGAAACCACTGACTATATGAGCTAATTTCCGATTCTGCCACAAACTGTTGCTTATTTTCGGCATGTTTTCGTCATTGAGCAGTGGTCACATTTCGCATTACACATATGCCTCGGACAGAACAAAAGTGGCCAGTGTGCATCATCATGAAAAACCCATCGTATTTTATAAAAAATGTATGACAAAGCAAGACTATTTTATATGAGTAAATCTGAAGCGATTCACGGATGCTCACGTTTCTGCGGTCCTGTAGTTTAATCGGGCCAACTCAGAGTGCAAATGTTAGAATTAGGACATTTCTAACTGACCATATATCTAGCATTTGTAATATACAAAATATATATGTATATATTACTTACATGCCACATTGTATATGTACTTCTGATAGAAAATTCTGAAAAGCTATTATCAATTCAGTATACATGTACGCACTATACTTTCGCCGCATCGTAGTGTTACTTTTGCGTTCAAACAAGCTTTATCGTTTATAAGCTACAAGCATGAAGCATTGATTCCAATTAGATGGGTAGGGCATGATTTCGCATGTAAGCAGTGCGGAATTTAATATTATTGCGACATCATCTCTAGAAAGTAGTAGATGTATGTTGTATGTATGTATATCGTGTTGTTGCATCTAAATCAGAATTCCCATGTCATATTTATTCTTGTAGAAACGGCGTGCCCTAAAATCTATGCTGGAACACTTTCACGTTTGCCTCTTGCATCCGACATCAGCAGCTTCAAGGGTGGCCACACTTTCTGTTCTGTACAGGGCGATTGTACAATATCCAAATTTCAAATGTTGACATGTCGTGTTGGAAAATGCTTTCAAAAAATCAAAATCATACATGCTTATCAACTTTCACGGCGCGGTCAGTATAAGCTTCTCTAAAACTTTATGCAAACATTATTGTTTCAAAAAAGTTTTGCAACAATTTTATCGCCGAGTTTGTGGTTTTGCGCCCGTCGCGTGTCTGCTCTCTCTCAGGCGCCATGTTTTACAAACTGAACCTGGCTGGTTTGTTATCTGTCAGTTTTTGTTGCAAACTTAAAAGCTTCGCATTCCGTTTTCTAACTGCGACATCTACAATGTTTGCTTTCGAATCATAAAAACACTACTGCTCGTGTATCGTAATCATCGCAGTGTTATCAGGGCGTTAAGAGCTACTGACCGTTTTTAGTGTTCCTGTTTGTTTTGTTTCATTGTATGCCACTTTTCCCTTTTACTTGGGATCTTTTGATCTTTTTATACCACCTGTTTGCTGGTTGGCGTTTTTATATACGTACACGTATGGGTTTGTAATTCTATACCGAATCACTGACTTGCACTGTACAAATAAACAAATAAAAGTCCGCTAACATGTAGTCCGCAGGTTCAAACAATATTTCATGTACATGTACAATATTTAGTATAGTGCAAAATTTGACCGATAGCTAATGGCCAAAAGCAAATTATTGTTTTTTTGTGACGATTGATTGTGGGAGATACGTATTACACGCAACATGTCTCTTACACCAGGAACATACCAGTAAGTTTTTGTATACTTTGACGAATGTCATCCCCGGCATAACAACTGAAAAACAAAAAAAATGCGAGACTTCGGGCAAACACGTATTGGCTGTTTGATGGCAAGTTCTTTTTTTGAAGCTTCAAAAAAATTTTCTTTGCAAAATGAACTCGAGTTTATTACGTTTATTATAGATACATTTATGTATATTTTTAATTGTATATTACACATACATATTGCATGTACATTGTACATGTATATTATTGTACGTACATGAAGTTTAGTGAGTTCATAGAATGTATCGTTTCGCTGGAAGTTTTCCAACAACCAAAATGTTTTTAGTGAACCATGTTCAACCACGGCACAACCAAAATGAATAACCAACCCAACCCACCACCATTTTGCTTCAAATTTTAGACGACAGTTGAAATTTCTTGTTGTCCATTTCATGGCATAAATGGCAATAATCAACCAAAGTACACATGATGTCGTGTTCACAAATTTTATGCGCAACACCAGACCCGACCCAAACCGATCTGTGTGCTGCTAACGCTGCAAAATTAGCTCGCAAAATATATGTACAATACAATGTATCATCACAGATTATTTGTGTTATTCGACGCACTGATTTTCAAGTGGTTCCACTTCAAAAGGGCACCCCACCCACCCTGTCGAGCAACATTTTTGTTCGCACGAATGTTTACCAGTTTCTGAACAGAATCATTTGATACAACAGTCATGTTTAGCGCCTTGTGTGTAATTTTATGAGTCTCTGATCTGATACAATGAACATGATATTTCGTAAACATTGCCGAATATAATTGTGCAAGTTCAAATTTTATTGTGCTTTTTACAGATTCTCTCTATACACAGCAGACTTCTGAGGTGCCAAGCCAGTATTTTCTGTTCATTCCAAGTCAAAATTTACTCATAAAAATAACAAAACATCGAATGTCAGAGACGGCAAAAAGAGAGTATTATGATACAATAGTACACATGTCTATAATTCTAATTCAGTCAATTTTCGTGGGCTTTTGTACGCATTTCGAACGTGGTCATGGGCGGGGCGCGGGCAGCAAGGGATTTCACACTCATATTTTTGGTTCATGGTTCTAAAAAATTGACCCATTAAACTCACATCTCTTACATCTGAATTTGTTCCGCACATGCACGCAAGCATGCCAATGCTAATATGTCCAACAAAAATCGAAAATTGCTCCATTAAATTCACCACACTAAAATTTCGGGATATAGTGCGTGATTTAAATTTGTTAAAATCTGAGTTTATACGAGCATATTTATACTGAACACATGAGTCATTCGCTTTCAAATTGACACATGGTTGTAAATCTTAAAATCACACATCAAAAAATCGCAAAGCGTTTTTTCCTAAGCACAAAGACAAAATAAGCAAAAGGGAAAACGATTGGACTAAAAAACTGTCTGAAAAAAACAGCTGCTAGCAAAATTTTGTAAAAAAAAACAAAAAACTCAAAAACCAACCTTTGCCAGTGCGTTTGTGGGGTTGGTGAGCTGCGGAGGTACATGGACTGTGACATTTTTGCTTGCGGTGATTGGTCGTGAGCGTCCGTCACACCAACAACCGCCAGTGAACGCCGACGTCTGTTCACGTCAAACAACTTCGCGTAATGCTCGTGTTTCAGCATTGGAAATTGATCGTATAGTCGGTAGTGACTTTTCGGCGAATGATTCAGCCCAGTAAAGTCATCAAGCTTCATAGTTCGACTGAACGGTGGAGCCGGCGTTGGGGTGACCATGCTCGAAATGGACACCGAGTGCTGCTGGTTGTGAGCGAACGGAAATTGCTCATGGTAGCACCTGTTGATCGGTTGATGAATGGAGTTGTTGCGATTCAGCAGCAGCTGATTGTGCTGAACGGATTGTATCAGGTTTGCCATAACGCTCTGCAGAAAAGCCATTGCACTTTCACGTGTCGGCCGTTACGATAAGAGGTTTTTATGGTCTTTGTGGTCACGGATATTCGTTGCACCAACGGGTTTACTTACGAAACCGGAGGGCGCAGTGCTCGCACCGTGTGAACATAAATTATTCAGTTGCTAACTTAGCAGTAGACATAAAACGCTTTTACGCTGGATGATGCGGCCATATTTTCAGCAGCGGAACCAAGGTTGTAACAAACGACTGCGAACTTTTAATGGCGCTTTTTTACCGCGCTCTGCAACTCTGGTTTTGCGCAGCACACATTATTCCTCACCCGGACACTGTGGGTAAAAGATGAATAAATGGTGGCACCATGAGTACTGCGATCGTGGAGACAATTTTTGATTTGTGTTGTCGCGGCGTTTTCAGAGAAAAAAACAGCTTTCGTTTTTGAACAAGAGGAAAAAATGAGAAAGATGTTCACGAACTGCGACCAAAGGTGCAAAGCCGCCGAAACGACCTGCGATTCATTTGTCAAGGCTGGAGAAACACTGAAGCGACACCAGCCAGTGGAAATGTTACGTCGCCACCTACATTTGCGTTGCTTCGAAGCAGAAATGAAACTGGAACGAAATGTGGAAGGAACGAAGCTGGAAATTGTGTGGCTGGTTCAGAGGTAAAAAGGTGGTGCATAGTCGCGTGTAGTGTATTTCAATGAAGAACTGGGCGAAAAGTTGAGATGACGTAAAGTCTGGACACATTACATACCTTGAAAACTCAAAAACAATGAAAGCGGTCCTGTAACCCAGCAAAGCATATTTGCATTGTGTATGTATTTGTAGAAAAAAACGAGCTTCACCGCGCAAGAAAACAATTTGTTTTATTAGCTTGAAACGACTCTGAAAAATTGAATCATTGGAAAGCCGTTCTTGCTATACTGCAGTCAGCGTCAATTTTTTCTACCAACAGTTCGGCTTTTGACCGTCGCAAGTTTTGAGCATTCAGAAATGTGTATTCATCAGAAACTTTTGCTCACAATCATCTGGCAAGCGGAATTGAGTTGAGTTGAGTAAAAAAGCTGAGCATTTTCGCAAAAATCGTTTTCTCCCGCAAAACTATCGTTGCGCGACAACACATCTGATGATACTGGATCGGACCGGACAAAATATGGGATGGTGGTGTGGCATACAATGAAACAAAACAAACAGGAACACTAAAAACGGTCAGTAGCTCTTAACGCCCTGATAACACTGCGATGATTACGATACACGAGCAGTAGTGTTTTTATGATTCGAAAGCAAACATTGTAGATGTCGCAGTTAGAAAACGGAATGCGAAGCTTTTAAGTTTGCAACAAAAACTGACAGATAACAAACCAGCCAGGTTCAGTTTGTAAAACATGGCGCCTGAGAGAGAGCAGACACGCGACGGGCGCAAAACCACAAACTCGGCGATAAAATTGTTGCAAAACTTTTTTGAAACAATAATGTTTGCATAAAGTTTTAGAGAAGCTTATACTGACCGCGCCGTGAAAGTTGATAAGCATGTATGATTTTGATTTTTTGAAAGCATTTTCCAACACGACATGTCAACATTTGAAATTTGGATATTGTACAATCGCCCTGTACAGAACAGAAAGTGTGGCCACCCTTGAAGCTGCTGATGTCGGATGCAAGAGGCGAACGTGAAAGTGTTCCAGCATAGATTTTAGGGCACGCCGTTTCTACAAGAATAAATATGACATGGGAATTCTGATTTAGATGCAACAACACGATATACATACATACAACATACATCTACTACTTTCTAGAGATGATGTCGCAATAATATTAAATTCCGCACTGCTTACATGCGAAATCATGCCCTACCCATCTAATTGGAATCAATGCTTCATGCTTGTAGCTTATAAACGATAAAGCTTGTTTGAACGCAAAAGTAACACTACGATGCGGCGAAAGTATAGTGCGTACATGTATACTGAATTGATAATAGCTTTTCAGAATTTTCTATCAGAAGTACATATGCAATGTGGCATGTAAGTAATATATACATATATATTTTGTATATTACAAATGCTAGATATATGGTCAGTTAGAAATGTCCTAATTCTAACATTTGCACTCTGAGTTGGCCCGATTAAACTACAGGACCGCAGAAACGTGAGCATCCGTGAATCGCTTCAGATTTACTCATATAAAATAGTCTTGCTTTGTCATACATTTTTTATAAAATACGATGGGTTTTTCATGATGATGCACACTGGCCACTTTTGTTCTGTCCGAGGCATATGTGTAATGCGAAATGTGACCACTGCTCAATGACGAAAACATGCCGAAAATAAGCAACAGTTTGTGGCAGAATCGGAAATTAGCTCATATAGTCAGTGGTTTCGATTACTAAAGCTGTGAAAAAGACCAGCACAGCAAAAATGAATCTGTAAACAAAACCACAAATAAAAACGAGGGATTGAACCGATACATGCACCGTACGTACATGAAAAAGAATTTGATTTCCGGGGAGCGAGATATATTTTGGCGCTTTTTATGCTGATTGGTTGTCTAGCATGCAGAAAGGGTCACACGACACAACGTCGGCAAGCTTACTTTAAAAACAAACACGTTTATAAAGACAATTTTAGATAAGCATCAAGCAACAGCATGCCAGTGTACAAACAAACCACAAGAAAGGAAAGAAACATCCACATAAAATAGTGCATAGCATTATATTTCGAGTTCATCATTCTATGGATCTGTCTGTTTGTTACATTATTGCATCAAAAATCGTCAAAGATTGCCACCTACAAATGTAATGTTTATTTACGATCATAGTGGAGAAAGCATCTTTACAGCTGCGCGATGTCTCTCTCTTGTCCTCTGAAGAAGGCAGGTGCTTAAGGGAAAATGTATTTCCGTTTTATCTGTCCACACTGTAGAAGTATCGGGTGCAACTTGTTTGGTTGGAAAATACAATTTAAAAAAAACTTGAATTTTCTGAAAAACTTTTGATTTTTTAAAGAGAAACCAAGATGGGTTTCAAAATCTCACACATGTAAATAAAAGAACATTTCCTTACACGTTTATGATGTTTTTTATTCCCACTTGGACTTCAATTTCAAAAATACATAGTGCCAGAAACTTGTTCCGTCATTGGAAATCATTCGGTGGTCACAGATTACGCTCATATTTAACAAAGTCAATGATGTTGTAGTACAATGGATGCGAGTATAATGTACATGTACATACACACACCCACCACGTATGTTAATTCATCATTTTTCACAAAGCATTTTGCATGTTCGAATAATTCAAAAATGTAGTTCAAGAACAGATGTTCATGATCGGTGCATTCTTTGCTGATTACACACGAAAATTTATTTAACTCGAAATTAGATGGGAAGTAAGAATGAAAAATGAACACCTGCGTTTTGCGATATAAACCGGGGCTAATGGTGACAATTTATATTTGTCAACGTATTTTATGTTGACATTCTTTCTGGAGCTGTCATTAAATGCGACTGACTGACTGGAATTTATGTATTTATATTGTGCTTTGATTTTCCATTTACATTTTGGACTCTGCTTTATTTCGTTTGGTTACTAGGACATTTTCCGACCAGGATAATCAACGGTTTACATGCCTCAATTTTACTGAACCTTAAGAAACTAATACGGGCCAGGCCAGAACTTTTACCCCGGGCCCGGGTAAAAAACAAATAGCGCGTTTTTTTAAGTACCTTCAATGGATTTTTCAACAATTCAAACGCACCGCGCTGATTGGCCAGTACTGTAAAATGTTTAATACCAGAGCCGATAATTAACAGAAACAGAATTTTTTTGAAGTGATTGAAATTGAAGAGCAAGAGAACCCAGCGTTTACGGTACGAAATAAATTTTCAATGAGACATACGAGAAGACAAAAAATGCGCTAAAACAAGGTTCTTGCGACTAACGTTGTTAATGATGAAAATCAAACCAAAGAGACAAAAAAGAAACAAAGAACGAAAACAAAGACGAGACACGATTTTTGCATTCATAGGTTACAGCGAAAATTTATGGCTTGTGTGGTTCTAAAAATTTTGGAACGTTTTTTTCTGTTTTTCAATTCTGATCGGTTTCTTTATCGAACAAAAATATGTAATAAATAAACGGTTAAAAAATGAACTTTCGCAAAAGTGTAATATACAATCATGACATGAGAACTGTTTTGACCTTCACGGACGCGGCTCGAACCAACTAGACTGATATACTGTATCTTCGACAGCAAACATTTTTATGTGACAGGTTTCTCAAAAACTGTTCACCATATCGCAAGTGTTAACGCAATATATCAAACATCGATCCGATTTTTTATTGTCATTTATTTATGACTTGAAATTGACTTTTTAAACTGACTTGTGCTGCTTGATGATGAGACACCAGTAAAAACTGAGCAAAAGGTGTAAGTGCAAAACGTTATGCCAGTATCCAGTATCAAATAGCAATATGCGCTGAAGAAACTCCAATATTAAATGCGATAAAACCGAACTTACTTTGCGAATAGAAAAAACCGAAACGACGAGCCCGAAAATAAAAGTTTGAGAACACAAAAACATTAACGAATAAAAGAAGTGGCGGCCTAATAAAATAACTGACGTCTTGTACAAAAACTTTACGATCCTGAAAACGCGCACATCATAAAAAAACACATTTTCAAAAAAAGTTGTAGTTGTTCATCAAAAAAGCGTCATTTTATGCAGCTTCAAAAATCACAAAAAGAATTTTCTTTTTTGCTTCTAGCAAAATGCGAGCTAAGATGCAGATTGTTCTCATAAAACACATGATTTTTGCATTGCTCAAAAAGCATAATCCAGTGACATGTTCATCAGGTGCATTTGAAAGACGACCTTGACCCACGTAATGGACTCTTTATAATGCTCGAATGTGTGAACAAGCAAAAGAGCAGCTGAAAAATCACCGGGTAGCTGTCAATTTCAATAAACTCAAAAACAATCCATTTTCGGATTGCCAACAACAGAAACGGAGTCAAAATGAATTTTAGAGAATAAATTTTAGAAAAAAATATATAATGCTATGCTAATTGATAGCCACATATGTACATAGCAGAATAAAAGCTGGAATTTGTCAGGGCATGTCACAGAAAATTTTTTTATTGTTTTCAGGGACAACACCTCTCACTTATTTCTGCTGACAGCTACGAAATATTAGGAAAAATATATAGCCGTCATATTTCCGTGCACTAACAACTGCTCACCAATAATTTTTGAACCTGCCATATTTTAAAAAAATGTGAAATATTCAAAATGCGCGCCACGTCAATCATGTAAGTTAAAATAACAAGGATTCATTGAATGATCCATTTGAAAAGTCAAGGCTACATATTATTCTTTTCCGAACAGTTTTCCAAGTTTTCTCAAAAACGAAAAATGCTGAAAATGATAGACAACATTTCATTTTCGGGACATCTTTGGCACGCGTTTTGTTTTGCTTCATTCCAACGTCACTCAACGCTTTCATAGTTGCCAGTTTTTTCAAAAAAACGAATATGAATGACAACTCACTCAAGAAGACGCACACGATGATATAAGCCCTCCGTCTGAACAACAGACAACGAAAAAAAACCTGTTTTCGTTGCCCAAAAACACATTCTTATTTTGAAAAAAGTAGTATGGCACTCATTCAAACACAGCCACGGTTGAAGAAAAAAGCGACGGTTGATTAACAAAAAAGTGCAAAGCCGTGCCACCACAACAGTCATTGTCATGGTATATGTCTTTTATTATTCTCTGCTGCCGAATAACACATAAAAAACGAAGAAATCATTTTCAAAACAAAAAAGTCCCGCTCGTTACGTTGATAAAAACCAACAAAAGGCAACATTTCAGAATAAAGATTTGAATTCTGTCAATTGTGTTGTTGTTAAGCGGCTTGCAGCATCAGACGTGCATGGGGGGCATGCGGGTGATCACGTGCTGCCGTACCACCACGAGTTGCCTGCACCAGAATGCTCGAGCAAATGGAGCTGCAGCAGAAATTACGGGCAAATGGCTCTTGGAAAGGCACACTTTAAAACTGCAGCATGCATGAAAGTCACGTTAAAGGAGAGGCAAGCCAAAACAAAACAGAACACAACAAATTTGACGTAAAAGCATCGCAAAACACTCACTCTGTCGGCGAAGACTGTCGTTGGCAGCTGTGGTGGTGGTGATGTGCGGTCGCCACCGAGAGACACGAGTCGCCACGTGACATCGCCTGGCACACTTTCGACGTTGGCAGACTCGTCAATGGTGGACTACAGCCGTTCATGGACGGCATCTTCATGTTGTAGCCAGTTTGACAACGGTGCTTGCTGTTGTGCAAGTTGCTCAGATGGCGACTGAAGCCGTGCACGCGAAACTGTTTCGCTGCGGCGGAAGCGCACTGAAGCGTGCGCGAGTCACCGGCGGCTGGCAGCAGCGATGGAACGTTCGCGACCGACTGGCAACTGCGCAACGTGCCAGTTGGCTCGTGCGTCGACGACTTCGGCTACAAAACATAGGAAACTGCCGAGTACGCTCCGCGATGGTGTGGTGCAACGGGGTGAATGAACATCGACGCCGTGCGGTGAATCTGCGCAACGGGGGCTTGCCGCATGAGGGCGTTTGCGGCGCAAGCTCGCCAACATTCCATGTCATCATTTCCTTGGTATGCCACTGCTGGTACGTATCCAGTGACAAGTTATTTATACGATCCCTTTCACTCAATCCACAATGGCTCACCGGTTGCATCCATGGTCGATTGACATTGCCATGGTCGGCATGCTGCTGTCTGCACACACCACTGGCACGTCTGTTGGTTTGAGTGCTGCTGTTGATCACGGTTGAAGGGCGGTTGGTCGACTCTCGATACGAGTAGACCTTTGCGGAGACGGGCGTCGCCGGGCGACAGCAATGATGACAGTGGCGCAGGTTCACGTAACGACGGTGACCAGAGATGGTGTCAGCTGAGATTGGGAGATAACAAATGCATTCCAAGATAGTTTTAAAGCAACAGAAATGGTTGTTCGGAGGATCGAGCTTCGCTGTGGGGAGAATAGGCCCTTAATGACAGAGAAAACTCGATGTGCGCCCTACTCGACGGCGTTATGTACGCTTTTCAGGGTTGGCCCTGGCTAAAAACATCGCCTAAAATACCGAACAACAACAACAGCAACAACAACAACAACAACAACAACAACAACAACAACAACAACAACAACAACAACAACAACAACAACAACAACAGACCCCCCCCCCCCCCCCCCCACACAACAAAACGCCGGATTAAGAAACAGAAACGTTGTTGGCGTTTTATTTACACATCAACAAACCGCAAAAGTTGGCAGCATCATGCGCGTTTGCGCTCTGAATCACTCGTCTTCGTTGCTCCGACGCAATCGATTGATAATGAATGTCGCTTGGAGAGAATGGCCGCGTATCGCTGATGATCGAATTGCTGCGATCATAAGCAGCGGCACTTTTCGTTCGTCGCACGGCGCCCACTCTGCGCGCGACACCGCTCAAAGGCGGTGGTGCCTTGCGGCGTGGATGGCCTGATTGCTCGATTGTGAAGTTACGCCCACTGAGGCTCTCCTGTGAAGTGTAACCTTTGTGGCAGAGTGGTTTTGTAGTGCCCTGCCCTTCATAAAAGACCATTTGTATTGCCATTCACAATACATGGTGGTGCAAACCAGACTGCCGTTTGCGCTGCATAACAGTGTAAATTAGGCCGCATTTACACTGCAAGAAAGTGCAAAATCAATGCTTCGCAGGTTTACGGGGTCTGATAGACTCAACAGACCTGCAACCTTGAAGTGGAGGCAAAAGCCGCTTGATAATGTTTTCGTCTTGACTTCAGTTTTTGAGACTAACGGTACAATCTTGCCAGACAGAATCCAAAAAAAACGGAAAAAAATACGAATTCACTGACCTTATTACGTCGATTGCGTTTCTGATTGAGCGGGAACTGTTGGTGTTGCTGTTGCCATCTTGACGTTCTTGGCCGCGCGGCAACAGATGAGCGTTGTTCAAGTAGTCCACCGACAGTGTCATATTGATGCTCAATCGCTGCGTCATAATCGTCGTCAGTTGACGAGATGTAGTCACCTGACGTTGATGTCACGTGACCAGAGTCAAGTGAGGCGCTGTAAAAACGGTGTTTAATGGTAAACGGTCACACTCACAAGTGTTCACAAAACAGAAAATTGAGTTTGGTTTTAACATTTTTATGACCACCTAATTGCATGGTGACATTTTGGTTCTCAGTGGGTTACCCAAATTTATGATCGCCAACCGTTTACTGTGGAACGTCAAAAGATCAACGGTCGACCATTGCTGGCGATTGTGTGCATGTGACGGCGGCTGCGGTTGATAATGCTCGCCTGGTATAAACAGCCAGCTGTCGCTTGTCTCGCCCAAACGGTCGCCACCTGGCGTCCAATAATGCCACTCGGTTGCCAGCACGTCGTCATCCAATGAAAATGACGAAGACGACAGCTCGTGGCCGGCTCGCGTATCACGTTGTGCCACCCGGTGTCGTTGTGTGGTCAGTTGGTGTTGTCGCGAAGACGTCATGCTGAGCAGAAGTGACCGCAAATCGGCATGTCGACGCTTTATGTAGTTCGACAGTGGTTGCAACAACGGTGACATGATTGGTGTTTATAGTTTGATAAATAAGTTCAACTATGCATGCTTGTTATTTGGCCGTTAAAGCGAATTAGCCACATGTGACATGTTACTGTAGTTGTTGCGGTTTCACGGTTACGTATCACGCACATTTGTTATGGCCGTCATTGTTGTTCCGGTTGTTCTGGAGTGTGTATTTGAAGAAGTAACACAAAAAAATTCAAAATGTGTGTGGTGATTTGCAGAAAAACGTTCAAATAGTGTGATAACATTTAGGTATGTGTACATTTACAGTTCGTGCGGTCATAATTGATGAAGACAGTTTTGATGGAGCTGTTTTGAAACGCATTCTGCAAGTTTTATAAAAAGTACGATTTCATTTCCGGAACACCACGTTTTCGTGTAAATGTCTAAAAAAGCATTTTCGTTCATGTTTTATGACCGCCGAACGCTGTTTGAAAACTTTTATGATCATTAGAACAGTTGCTGATGTGATTGACAATGAAGATGCTACCATTTGCAAAATAACTAAATAAATCAAATTTCAACCGCGTAACATTCAGAGAGCAACGGCAGAACAAAAACATGAATGTAACCTTTTTATGGTAATTTTACTGGGTGGACTGTGTTCAATCACAGCGATTAAATCGATTTTCCAAAAATTGCAGAAGGCAAGAGGCATGAATAATGCGTAATATTGCCTCATCTTGCCCTGAAACTAACGGCGGGTAACTTTCAGTTAAAAAAATACGTGTGCACGCAACTGTGACCCCCGTTTAAAAACTACGGACAACAGTTGTACACCAGTCGCGTATGTTTTCTGTTGTGGTTGAAAAATAAGAACGGCAAATTTGATTAATTGTGTGTAATTTGAAAAGTGTTACAAATTTTACAAACCCTACACACCGGGGGGAAGAAAAACATCGTTTGACTGAAAGCGACATGACAACAAACGAAATCACTTTTTCTTTTGCGATGAACACTGCAGAAAGCATATTTGCGCTTAAATAGTCCCATTTGACATTCCTACTGCGTGCCATTCGTTATGCCAAACTTCATACCATCCATCCCATTCTTCATGCCAAACTTCTTGCTGTCACCGCTCGTGGTTAAAGAAACAGCTGAAAGTTTCACCGCTCGGCTCTTCTTTCAGCCACTGTAATTTGTTGGCACAAAAAAAGGATGGCATGGAGTTTGGCATGAAGAAGGGCACACAGAAGAGAATGTTAAAGACAAATTTTAAGCGTGTTTGACATTCCGAAAAATACACTGTACTGTTGCACGCGACTGAAACAAACTTGCTTTGCAAAATTCTAGCCTGCATAGTTGAAACACGGTGTTCCAATTTTAACAGATTAAAAACCTAAACTTGAAATTGTCGAATTGATTCGCTGATCGCATTAACGCTTGAAGAACGCCAGATTTCAAGTTTAGCAGTCTTTACAAGAGTTCTTTTTGCGTTAATTCTAGTTTCGCACGACGCAAAACCTACGAAAACTGAATCAGCGCATCGCTCATGGTGTCATTTCGTAACACGTTTTTTTCTCCGCTCTCATGCACGTTCCTGTTTTTATGGCCGAACAGCGAACCGATGAAAAAACGAAAACCATAACACGTCGCTAACGCATTACCTCTGGAGCGACGCGTTAAAAAAACAAACTTGTTCACACACGCAATCTTCCTTCTAGCATCTCACACATTGCCCATTTTGCCGAAATCAGTTTCAACCGTTACAGTTCAAAACTATGATCACAAAAATTGAAATACATGGAGAAAAGAACGACTTCACAATCTATTTACCCTGCTCAAAAAAAATATGGTTCATTAATCTTTTTTCACCGTGCCCAGACCAAACTGGTGATTTTGTTGGTTTACATGCGCTCTCATAAGAATTAGGTGGTTTGTGTGATGATATTGAACACTAAATTGTTTGTGTTTGTTACCGTTCTCATATGCCGTTTGCGAGTATTTTCCGAACAGAAACTTTATGCTTCGATTAAACCAGACCGCTATGTCGCAGCGTGCTGCAAAAGTTGAAAGGGTTGCTCTAAAATTATTTACTATACAACATTCACAAAACAAATATCAAACGGCGTCGCGCGCTAGACAGTTCTGCAGTAAGCTCGTGACAAATTGTGCAGCCCATAATTAATCAAAGCGAATCAGCGTTCGAGATTTCGCGAAAATAAACTTTTTTCAACAGTTCGGGGGTGCGCAAAAAGTTAAAGGAAAAAGTGTCATTTTTTGCAGGTGCAGCAAGTTTTTTTGATAAATGGTCAGTGCAATAGTGGGAGAAATTGAGCAGAAAACGCAAAATGATAAAAACACAATTTATAGCTGTTTAATGACAAAATGACAAAAGTCAGTTTATAGCAACATCAGATGTCTTTTTAATTTTTAGATTTTGCTCCTTTTTTTGCTTTTTCAATCTTTGTTCAATGGAAAGGTGAAGAAACCAGGGTAAAAACAAAAAAAATGTGTTAAAGCAGATGACACTTGAGAAAAACAAAGGGAACAAACCAGTCAAACAACAGTGTTCAGTTTCCGGTGGTTTTATTTTGCCGACTTCTTGAGTAAAAGCGGTGACCACCAATGTAGGTATGTATTTCAATCCAGCCGATTTACCATGTTTGATTTTTAAAACACGTAATGACGAAAAAAATGCAAAAAAAGACCCTAACAGAGTACACAATACTAATATCGGAACACAGTAATATTGTGGACGAGAACCACCAGAAGCCAGTTAAAATGAAAAGTAGTTTTGTGTAAAGTTCAGAATCAAATGTACGCTGATTTTTCTCGAAATTCTCCACAGCCAGTGTTGGAAAGATCCAAAGTATGAATCTTTTTTCTTCGAGGATCGCTTGTTATCTTGCCACTTTGTCGAATTGCTTGTGTCGCTGCCGTCTGATGTTTTATGTCGTCGTCTGATAATTAGAAGGAACGCTGGTCAACAATAAATTCTCAAAAGCAATACGAGCAATAAATTGAATGCACAAGACATGTTTCGTTTCAGAATTTTCCCGCGAATTACAAAAAACAAAAGGAAGAACGAGAAACGATTTCCCAAGTTTTTCAACATCAGTAGAATATTTTTAAGCAAGTTGGCGACTTACGAGATAAAATTTAGCTTGCTGAATTGAGTATCTGCGTGCTTTGTCCTTTGGTTTCGTCACGGACTTGGCAGTGTTTCTGGAAGTTTTTAAAAACACCCGATTACACACCGGTGTTCAGATTTTTTTCGATATTTCAGAAATGGATTTTCGACATTTGTTTAGGACTGACTGTAGGACATATACGGCAGGATGCTATAGATGTCCTTAGATTAACATGAGCACCCTTCCGTGACACCGAAAATCTATCTATTCCTGAAAAATAGAGAATATGTGGTTCTTCGGACTCCCTGATTGATTTAGCACAACTTTGATTTTTGATTTTTTTTTAATTTAAAAAAAACAAAAATGACGATTTTTATTTTTTTTAACAACCCTAAATCGGACTCCCTGATTGATTTAGCACAACTTTGATTTTTGAAAAAATTTTTAATTTACAAAAAAACAAAAAACAAAAATGGCTTTTTGTTTTTTTAACAACCCTAAGTTCGAAGAACCACATTTGATATGCAAGCGCCTTTCGAATGACTCCCGTATGGCGGAACTTTCAAGATTTTGTTTTGGTGACTTCATTCAGATTTGTACATAGTTGTTCCAGAGCCGAGGGGTTGGGGGCGATATAGATAGCTGGAGCAAATTTTCTGGATAGATAGCTGGAAAATTTTGGGGGGGCCGCGGGGGGGCCATGTGACTTTGGGGGGGGGGCGGTCAAAATTTTGAAATTTGATAGATAGATAGCTAAAACGCTAAAAAGCTATAAAAACAGCAAAATAATGCTAAAAATACACTGAAAATCAAGTATTAACGCGTATTTTACCTAAAATTAGCGAAATTTTCAAGAATTACGAGCAAAAATGGTCAATTTTGGTCAAAAATTGACTCATTTTATGTCTTCGAAGACAAAAATTTTCAGATAGATAGCTGGCTGAGAATTTTTTTTAGATAGATAACAGCTGAGCCAAAAAAATTGTTTGATAGAGATAGATTCGAAAATTTTTTTGGGGGGGGGGGCGGGCGGCCCGCCCCCCCCGCCCCTAGAACAACTATGGATTTGTATACATTCAAAATTTATTTTGTTTGTTGGTGCACGATATTTTGAACAAAGCATTCTGAAAACTGTTTTCACAAATCCTGGTTCGAGTTTACAGTGTGGGTTTTTACAACTTTTTGGCTTTCGTTTTTTTGGTGAAATTACCGTAATTTTCCCGGTAAAAATACAATTTTTTACTACGATTTGAAAAAACGGTATTTTGCCAACCCTATTCGGGAAACGCTTGCACGTCAAATGTGGTTATTTATTCGAACTCCCTGGTTGATTTAGCACAACTTTGATTTTTGAAATTAAAAAAATTTAAAAAAAACAAAAATGACGATTTTTGGTTTTTTTAACAACCCTAATAGTGCATTACAGTTTGCTTGCGATGTCGTGTGGCTGTCATGCGGAAAGTGCCGAAATAGATGACGTCAACGACGATGGCTTCGTTGTCGTTGATTCGCAACAGCTACAGCAGAACTTTCAATGCGTCGCCAACTTGTCGCCCGTAGACAAACGCGGAATATGGAGGTGAATGGTTGTTTAGATAATTTCTCATTCACCAAACTGGCGCTTGAAAAACTGCTGATAACTTTTGTTGTAAACCCCAACCGTATTTCTCTTGATAGAGGCTTGCGAAGCCTCAGGAAAACATGCAAAGCAACAGAACTTTTTGTCGCTCGTTTTTTTAATGTTGTGCGCTTTGCAGATGCATGAACCGTCGCGTTTGCGCTCATCACGCGTACGAGCCGACGACGATCGAACATGTCGCGAACTGCGTCTCACACGCGGTGCTGCTTCGCTGGACTCCTTGCAAATTACTCTTTTTGGAGAGAATTTTCATTCATTCATGTCAGAGAACTCCGAAGCAACGCAAAAAAACCGAATACATTCGATGACGACTTTTGTAATTGTTCAATGCAGATAGCGATATTGCCGGGCGCCTATGGTCTGTATCTGATGGTGACATCCGCAAATTCTAATTCGACCTCGTATCGACTCACTTGCTGGGTGTACGGCGCCGCAATCCCGATGCTTTTTACGTTCAGCACCGTGTACCATGTATTCGAGTTGTTTTTTCGTCCGAGACTGCAGTACGTTGTTGTTATCATCGGACTGTTTCTTTGGTTTCGGGATTGTTCTTCTTTCAACGCTGAAATGCGTGACATGACGCCGAAATGTCGGTTAAATTAGTGTGAAGGCATGGCGATCGCTTCAGTGGATTGTACTTGGACAGTACTTTGGACATTGGACATAATTCAGTCATTGGACAGTACTCTTAAAAACTAGGACCAGCACCAAGACGCGTAAAAAATTTTGATTCAATCAGATGCGTAAAAATTTTGAGGCAACAGACGACCGAACGCAAAAAAAAGTTCTGTCTTACCACGCAGGTTTGTGCGTTTTGCAGACTGGTGCGTTTCTGGTTGCACGTGTGCGACCGCGCCGGCATCTACCTGTACATCGCGGCCAGCTATCAGCCGTGGCTGATGCTGCGCGGTGGCGATCGCCTGGCGCCCGCACTGATCTGGGTTGTGTGGCTGTGCGCGTTCGCAGGCATCCTCTATCAGTACCTGTTCCATGAGAGGTGCGCCGTCGACGATTGGTTGAACTTGCGTTTTGGTTGCTTTTTGTTGTTGACGTTGTTGTTGTTCATTGCCGCGGTCGACCCATTCTGCTCGTCAGATATGCACGGGTAGGGTTAGGGGCTTTGAAAAAAATTTTTTTTTATTTTTTCGTTTTTTTTTAAATTTGGATTTTTTTTTCAAACTTAAAAAAAATTTGAAAAATTTTTCTTCAGCTTTGCTCTGAAAATTCGATTTATGGCATAATTTTTTGAAAGTTCAAACCAAATTTTCTTCCCAACTTCTTTGTGTGCTTAGGTACATGTCATTATTTGGTCATTTTGACCGACGTACTCCATGTTTTTCGATTTGGATGACTTCTAGAGTCAATTTTTAGCGTTGAAATGACTTAACTGAATTGAAATATCGTTTCAGAAATTGTTTTCTTGCAACTTAGAACATGTTTTTTCAGTCGGTAGGCCATGAGATGAACATGATATTTTGTTGATTGGCGTATGTTATAGGTCTACAATGGAGTTGTGCGATATATTGTTAAACAATTGGAGCGGAGATGTTGGTTAATACCACATCACACGACCGTTTTTCAGATACCCGATAACATGGCCACATGTTAAAACTTGCGTGCTGAGCTAAACTAACGTGTTAAACTTGCGTCTGTCAGTTGCCCGCAACGTGATCGCGAAATCATGGTACGTGTTTTCGATACGATGATTTGAAGAGTGGGCTCTCGCCATGTGGCAGATAGCATAGCTGGTTGAACCTGAAAGTAAGTGTCTTGGGGGGGGGGCGACCGGGTCGACAGGGGTTGCCGACTTAGCTACAGCAAACAGGAATTTTTGAACACAGTCAAATTTTGGTAATTTTCTAAAGAGGAACAACTAAGAACGGTTCAATATTCAAGTACACGTCGAAAATTGTCCTGTTTTACTGTTGAAAATGCAACTTTCCCTCTATGAAATGGACATAATTTCAATAAAACACGATTTTCGCTCTTATAGTTTTCCGGATCGTTCTGAAAATAGTCTAGATGAACTCAGCTCGACGAGACGCTTCGAACAAACCTAACTTGTAAAAAAAATTTTAAAAAAAATAATTTTTTTTAATTAAAAAAAAATTCGGATTTTTTTTCCCCTAACCCTATGCACGGGAGCCATGTTCATGCCTCCATCCATCCATTTTATTTCGCGAAAAAGCAGCAAACTCCGATAAAACTGTATGAACAGCATGAAATTCGGAGACGGAGCATGCCTGTTCCTGGTAGGTAGCCAAACCAGCCAAAAAGGGGTAACCTGGTAGTTGAATCTGCTGGTTGGATGAAAATTGGACGATTTGTTCGACTGGCCGCTGAAAACTTCGGGTAACCTGGTTAGGCCTCTGAACAGGCAAAACAGGCTGCCGTGCGTGTCTGCTGCTCGTGTCGTTTTGGTTGACTTTTGGAAGAACTAGAACTCGTTTCCGGGGCGGGTCGATCAACTTTAGACCTCACGGTCTGAGTTTAAACTTGCGTTGAATACTTAGTTCAATCTGAGTCCAACGCAGACAGCGATCGTCGCGACCGTTTTTTTGTTGTCGTTGAACGATAATTATCCGAACAAGCGACCAGTTGTTATCGTCTCCACGATGGACTTCCGCCAGAACCCAAGTTTAATTGGCGGTATCATGACGGTTACGGTAGTTCGAGCAAAATCAAGACAAGAATGCATTCAACTGCGCCAGTAGTTCACAAAAAATTTGTTTGTGTGTCACTGGCCAAAAACACGTGAACACTCTGGACTTTTGGCGCAAACAACACAATCTGACATGGTTATATTATGAAACAGATATCATAATTTTTTTTTGTAATGGCAGTAGCGACAAAACCTAAGAGAAAGCAAAGCTCAATCGAAGCAAAGATCATGCGAACAGAAACATGATCAATGATTTTTTTGTTTATGTTGATTTCGCAAGCAACTTTGAAAGTCGAACACTACTCGACGGATTGTCACGCAGAAAAAGTGGCACTTCTATTAAAACTGAACTAAACGTACCATTCAAAGAAAAGATCCACATCACATGGCCAGAGGTACGCAACAGATAATTATGCAAATTACCAGAGGTATCATAAAAAACACGGAGTAAATCAGGTGAAATAATAAGTCGAGATCATATTTTCAAAATCGCTCGCAATCAATGGTCAGTTTTCACGGCTTTCCGACTGAGTGTCTGTCTGGTTTGGAAACTGGAAGCTTTTGTTTAGTGCACTTGCCTGCTGACACTTGGAGCGTGTCGAAGAAACCGATCCAAAAAAGCTCATTCGGCGTCCTCGCCAATTACCCAGTAAACCTCGGCATCTGCCGTGTCGGTGGTGTCGAGCGTCGTTGTTTGCCCCATTGGCAGCAAGGGCACAACGACTTCACTGTCTTTTGCAGCGCTCTGACCACGGCGACTACTGTAGTTTCGGTTTTTGGTTGTAAAAAGGGCTTGCGAGCTACCCACTTTTGCCAGTTGTGCCGTGGCGCGAAACGAATTGTGTATTTGTGACGCTGAGTGAGTTCGAGCGCCAGACGGTCCCAGTGTTGGGGCACTGCGGCGTCGATATGCGATGCTCCCAGTTATGGTGGTCTCGGTTGCTTGTTGCGCACGATCGCATGTGAATCCGACCTAGCATGTTGAATTCTCCACAGAAAAAAACTGGTCTTTCAAGATTCGCTGTTTCCAATGAACGAGCATAGCAGGTGAAATCAGATGCGCTGGGGTCTATGTACAGAGTGATGCAAAAAACGTCAAGAAAGTAAACTGCATGTGTTAATCACTGAGTTGATGGTTGAAGAGCTCAATTTCAAACCTATACATTTGTTGTGTTAAAATTTCGTTTAGAAAGAACAATCCGTTTGACCACAGCAGAGCTCACAATTAGAAATTCTATTTTCGCTCACACTCATGTAACACGCGCACGCCAGGCAATAATGCATGGCATTCACACACGTTAACCTCGCTATCACAGCGATGTTTTCTAGTGGAAAACATCGGATTGTTCATGCACAAAGCGTGGCGCAATGTTCATGATAGCTTATTTTGGACAAACAAGAAACTACAGATATCATCACCCGTTCCGAATAGAGGTCGGGTGTTGTCCCGTTGTCAACGTACCTTAATTTCCTTGACCATGAAGACGGCAAGTTTGTGTGCAATCGATCGATGATACTCCGTGGTGCAGTGCGACGCGCAAAGAAATGATTCAATGAACGTGATTATAAACGCGTAGTCGGCGGTACGCAGACGCAACTGGCGCCGTGAATGAACGCTGCCAATGTGGCGTAGCGATTCGCGTATGCGCACCCAGTCGGTTGGTGTGGCACGCAAAGACTCCATCAACGAATCTGCGATAAAACGCCCGTTCAGGATTAGCGCAAAATTGCGTTTACAAGTCCGCTCCACACGTAAGATCTGCCAGTGGAGGCGCACCAAACATTCATTTCATGCGATGCTTGACCTGTTCAACTTCGTTAATGACTGTCTGTATTTGATAAGCTAGTAACTTTTGTAGTCTGTATTTTAGAGTCTGGCTTGCGCTTAGAAATGTAAACGTTGACCCGAATCCACTCACTCATATATCTCGTGATGACATGGCTTTGCTTTTCAATTTCGGGCGAGCTGTTGAGATCGTCCACACAGTAAACAGCGAACATTCTGGATGCTATTTCTTGATTGTGCTTGCATACACTAATTATCATGCTTTGACCGAAATCAATTTTCTCTTGATCACCGAGTTTTGCCCAATAATTGGCAATTCGTAGGCCTTCCAGGTTGTTAATAGGCGCCGTTTTGCATTGCAGATGCTAGAATGATTGTAGACATCGGCACGGTGTGTGTGCATCGAAATGGGAGGGCAAAATAGTTAGTGGTGCGCATTTATTTATAAAATTTATGTACTATTGCGGCCCGCAAAATTGCGGCCCGATGAGTTGTGCCTTGCTCGCTCATTACGGTCTGTTCGATTTTGGCGGGCCCGAAGAATTCTGTCCTGGACGATTCATGCCCATCGAAATTTTCCTAGCACGAACAATGAACTGCAGGAAAGAATGATTTTTTTTCAATTTATCACAAATCAATGATCGCAATCAAAGATATAAAAACGACCGCAAGAAAATGGAAAAAACTTCAGCCAAATCTAATCCTAAAACTACGGAAAGTTGTTGTGGGTCTTCTGAGCCAAGTTTTTTATGATTTTAAAAAATTGTTTTTCCGTGATTTTATACATTTGGTCATTTTTTCATTTAACTGTGATCACTAAAAAAATCACCACATGTGGTTTAGTATTGCACGGGCTGGGTAAAATTTGCTGGGCCGGAATCCTTCAGGCCGGAAACCAACAAACCGCAATGGACAGCGGGCCGCAACTGACCATAATCATCATAAACCACATATTGTCGGTGTGCAGACTCGCTAACATGAATAGTTTCATGCAGAAAGTCTATTTTTACCCTGTGATAGCTGATAAATGGTATCCAGTTCGTTGCGCTGTGCACCATCAGTATCAAGTTGCTTAAATCGGTCAAGTACCTGGAAATTTCTACAATTTGGAACAACAATTGATCTTGTTTTTGGCATCGTAAAAATACCGCTTACAGATCAGCAAGTATGAACGGCATCAAAGCGTCGTGCTGACTCATCGCGGTGCGCTTCCAAATGATTGTCCAAAGTACATAATTGAATATTCTGCTGCTGATGAACAGCATGTTGCTGATCAAGTATTTGATGTTGAATATCTGCATTTCATCCGGTTTATTAGTGTGTCTGTATGTTTTTTAAAACGGAATGACAGTTTTGCGTCAAACTTACAATTAGTATCACTGCGGTTCGCCGCGAAGAGCGAAGTCGTCCGATGGTGATATTGGGTGGCTGGCTTGCGGTTTTGCCAATTGTCAACGCCGTACAAATGAGAACTAGGATGAATGGTGTCGGCGAGTGAACGATGAACAGAGGAATCCAGACCATAACTGGGTAAATTTTGATCAGTATTTAGAACAACTAGTTGTACTACTTAAAAATGCTTTTCTGAAAGATCTTTGACGATGTTATAAAAAATCAGAACTGAAAGCAAAGGGAAAGAAATTCTGCTGAAAAAACTGCAGCAAAAAATATAATTCGACAACAGAAGTGACAGTGAACTACAGTCAGACTGTAAATTAAAGGCAATCAGCTGAAAGGGCGGAGTTTGTCCTGCATAGAAAGCATGCATCACGTGATCACCGACCAATCAGCTGATTGCCTGCAGTTTAAAGTTCGACATGTAAATGAAGCACCGATATTTGTCCACCCAGTGATCGCGTGTCGTTCGATTTGTACTGTTTCTTTGTGACTGTGAGGATCGATGCAAGTATAAATCGTGTGCCTGAAGTTTTTTCGTATAAAATTCGGCGATTTATTTTTGTAAATAATCAAAAATAATACCGTGCAGTTAAAAAATCACTCTCTGTGTCAAAGAAATGCAACTTGCTCTGCCAAGTGTAATGCGATGTTGATGATCAGCATTGAGGTGAATATTACCAGAAAGATCGTTCGAATCTTATGGCGTGGCGCAAGGTAGCGCATTTTCAACGGGATTCTCACCATCAGACACCTTTAATTGACAATATGATTGAATAGTTGCTTATTAAACGAATATAAGAGCTTGAGCAACGAGGCGCAAATGCCGACACGATTATTGATATGTACCGTTCTAATGCAAGGACCACGGATTGCCACTGATTTCCAGCAAGACAGAAGCGGGCCACCGGTTGAATCAAGAATAGATACCACGCCATGAATCTGCGCATTAGATCACAGATGTGCAAAGCAATTAGGACAAAGCTCGTTATTTGTTTAACTGTTAGTTGTTGGTTATTCAATTGTTACTCGATGTTTGACAGTTTCTATCACACTGTACATGACAAACCGTCCATGTTGCACGAACTGCCCATGGGCGACATATGAAGGTAGATTAGCAGCGGTTGCGACGAGCAACGTCGCGCAGTCCCAGAATGCCATGCAGCGCGTGTGCGCCGCGAACCGGCTGCGTTCGCTCTTTTGCGCGTTCATGTGTCGATGCAGCACTGCGTAGCCGACGAAACCGAATAACATCACGTGCGGTGCTGCGACCATGTAGACGGCCCACTGGAACTGTTCGTAGTTCTCGTAGCCTTTAATGACGTCTGCTAAGGACAACAGCGATCGACACGCCGGCAGGAGGGCATGTTCAGTCGGAGTATTCTGGACGTCGCGCGAATCACCGCTGGTGACCACACTCTCGTTCATCTCATTTATCTTAAAAAGTCGGGCTCACGCTCATCAACAATTCACCGAAATATTCGTTTTTTTTGGAAAGAGGGGCAGGTGCATCATCGCGACAAAAATTTCCAGAGACGTGGGTTCGAATCCCACTCGAGGTTTCAAAATTCTTCCGATGATGCCTGCATCTCTTTAAAAATGGAACACTGACAGACAAATTCTCTCCGTAGAGTGACTTCCAAAAACGTAAAAATCAAATTGGATTAAACAAATTCAAATCGTAAATGTTGATTTATAAAGGAAATAAAGTCTATTATTAACCAGATGGCTAGCAAACACCTAAAAAATGCTTTTGCGAAATTCATTAACGTTAGCAACCGTGACGCAAAGCTATGCAACAGCACAATGTTTCTTTTGCGCTCGTGAAAAAAAATTAGTCGCCGATCACGAATAATCAACACTGTGCGTTCATCGATCGCTGCTCCGTTAACCGGCAACTGACACATGCGCTGTACTGTGGTCGTGTGTTTGTCTGTTCAAGCTGTGGATGACATGCAAAATGTCATCAGGCTCGAGTGACACGCACGTGTCAGCAACAACGTTCTCCAGTTGCACTGCCCTTCACTCAGTAAACACGGAATCAGGTTTACTGTTTTTGAGAATGGAGAAGCTGCAGCGATCAATTAGATGTGTTTATAAGCAGTACGACTTGTGCGCGATGCTGTTAATATGAGAACGTTTTTGTGATTATTCGTTGTGCACGAAACTGCGTAGGTGCACGTAGCACACGTGCAGTCCACTAAGAAGTCTGGTGAAAAACAGTACCTGGTACTACAGATGGCATACTATTCGCTCATGATTCATTCGTCAGCAAAATACATGGATTTTTTAAAACGTTCCAGATAAGTCCATTCGGACGTGTCTGTCCGAAAGAACGTCATACGGTAATATGCGTTATGAAAGTATCCGCTTGTCACGCGAAAGTTTATGGCATTAAAGATCGAGTGGGAAAGGCTTAAAATCTGCTACTTGTGACATGCATGGATGTTTTTATGGCGTCATTTCGTTCTGACACGTTCGAATAAATAGCCTAACAGTTTTTTTCAAGGAACATATTACGATTGCAGGTTCAAAAGAGTCGAAACGTTGCTCTATGTGCTCATTGGTGCGTGCCCTGCGGTTGCCGTTTTTGAAATGGTCGGTTTGAAAGCATCGAAATTCTCGAGCATTGTTTCTCGTCACTCACATTTCATGTCACTGGTAACCAAATTCTGGTTCACCATTTCACAACTTTTTATTATGTTATTAGGATGGGTTGCGAAAAAATCACCACAAAACGTCAACTGAAAAAAAACGCCGCAAAATGTAAAGGGCAAAAATTGTAGCATCATTCCAAAACGTGAATGAAAGTCATCGCGACTCTCGTGAGCTGAGCCTGGTGCCCCAGTGAAACCTTTTGCGCGAAGGTGTTACTCGAGTTTTGCAAAGCTCTTCGGTGGCGTTTCTTGTAATCTCGAGATAATGAGCACGTTTGTTGTCTGGTGCAGAGCAACCACAGCGGTTTGTCGGTGATGGCCGGTGCCGGTCTGTGCTACTTGTCTGGCATCGTATTCTTCAAATGCGACGGTGTCCTCCCGTTCGCGCACGCCATCTGGCATTGTCACGTCGTTGCTGGTGTGTTGCTTGGCTTGTTATGCATCCCGAATCTGACAAAATGAAACCTTGCGACAATTGATGCCGTGTCCTTTTCAACATTTTTTAACACCCAATCTGACGCAGTGATGCTGCACAATCACTGACAAACATCATGAGTTTTTGACAGTGACTGTCCGTCATAAGTGCACGGTCTTTGGACAATCTCTTTACCAGCGGATGTCGCTAATTATGAAGTGTTTGTTGCTTCATTTGTTGACTGATAACACCTGTTTTGCTCGGTTTTACTTGTTTGCAAGCGACCTATCAAACTGAGTGCAGGTGCACTGCTGCAGTTCGTGGCCGTCTACGTGTACGTGTTGCGCGAGCATCACCATCACCATCACCATCAACACTCGTCCGCGCATTCCTTGGACGACACTGCTGAGGTGCAGAGGTTTGCCGATGCGCTCAGCACACTGAAAACCGAACTCTGATGCTGAAAAACGAACAAACGCGCAGCACATCTTTCGTCGACACACGTGCATTGTGAATTTATTCGAGCGTGTCAGACCGAAATGACGTCATTTTCTGTGAGAAGCCCGTCGGACATGCCGCCGGCAGCACAATTTTCTTCCATCAGATATTCGTCCTTAACTGGCCTCTTCATGCGAAGGAGTCAGTCGGCCGCGCCACACTAAGAGAGCTAGTTGTTGTGCATGACAACTGTATGTTTTAGAGCACGTTATGACGTCATTTCGGTCTGACACTTTTGAAAAAAAATGGACTGTAGCTGCTCTTGATATTTGCGTTTTAAACTCGTTGATGTTGGTATGCTGCACTAAACCAATTGGTCTATGGGAACTTTTTCTGGGTTTTTCCGGAAAATACAGTGTGACATCATCGTTTGCACTTGTATGAGTGAGAGTTGATCAAGTTTGATACGGTTATTTTGCTCCAGTCAAATCTGATTCACGTTTGCTGTGGACGTTTTTAAGATCTTTTTAACTCGGCCATAAGATGCGCGGTTTGTTGCGGTGGTAGTTTCTTGAAAAAGCCGGATTTTTTTTATTTGATAATGAGTCGATTTGAATTTGAAAGTGTTTTTTGAACACTTGGAGAATGGTGATTTTCACAGTCAACAACAACTCTGTAGAACTTGCATAATTGTTACCCTGGTGAGCTTCCTGTTGACATGGTGGACCACTTTCTGTTTGTAAAGTTATGATTTTTTTGTTTGTTTTGTTTGTAAAAGTTGAAACTCAATCGTTGCAATGCTTTGATCTGCTTTGTTTGCCACAGAATTTCGGTGAATTTGCTAATTCGTTTGTTTTGATGTTTTTCGTTACTCGCTGATGCATTTACGGAATTCATTAATTTTGCCATTTGAAAATCTGAAATTCAGAGAGAGTTATCGTTCATTGTGTGATAATATTCCGTCTGTCTAGTCGCCAACTATGTTACCGCGGTGTTTTCTCGCTTCTCACTTCATATTTTATTTTTTGAACGCTATAACGTTCTGTTTCAATGGTCCGTTCGGTTTGAAATCTTTTTCCATTTTTAATTGTTGTACTCTTCATTTTTATCTTCCTAAAGAATCTGATCACCTGATCACAATTGATCTGATTGCCGTATTTCTTTTTGGCTTTAAAGCTCCTCAACCAATTTCATCTTCATTAGCATGCTAACATTGTCACAATAGAAGTTTCTTGATTTTCTGCGGTTTTTTGAAGCACAGTTTTTTCGTGATAACTTCAGCAGATTGTACTATTCATGGTACGCTCACATTATATTCAAAGACATGCAATTCAATTGAATAAAAGTACGCGAGTGTGAATGTCGGTCAGTTTTGAAGAAAATAAAACGTTGTTTATTGACAGGCAAGACTGGAGCGTTTGAAGCCGCTTCTGTTTTTATTTTTTACCGTTTCTTTCACCAAAAAGGAAATGCCCCAAAAAAAGGAATTTTTGCATTTTGTCGCTTGCTTGCTCACTCAACGTCGTTTTCACGCTCGATGTGTGTTTTTGTGTCGGCCACTTCTTCAGCGGAACATTTTGTAACATGCTTTAACTGTTGTTCAACTCTCACTGACTCATCAAAAACTGCCCTTGTTGGACGTGGGTGAACGTTTTAGGTGCGTTTATTTTCAACAACAGTTGTGTTCCGTTTTTTTATCTTTCATTCATTGCTCGCTCGTAGTTTTTTGCGTTTATTGTTTGTGTGTGTGTCTTTGCAATTCACGGTAATAAACGCCGCTTCACAAACGGCTTTGCAGTTTTATTATGAGTCATTTTTTGTGTGCTTTCTCAAAAATACG
>JASANC010000247.1:0-28786 GCA_030248135.1 Theristus sp. LFF4_11 | reverse complement strand
ACGTTGTTGTTGTCGTTAATGGACAACGCCGCGCTAATTCGAGATGACAATCGGTAACAGCCAAGAGTTGTCAAGCTCAAGCAGTTTTCTTTACCCCAAAAGCGTATTTTTTGTTTTTTTTGTCCATTAACGAGCTCATGAAATCAGTTGCAGAAGCTTGTTTTGTTGTCAAATATTCAGTCAACACAAAATTCAGAGCCAAAAATCACCCAAGTCACTTTCTGTGAAAAGTGTCTTGAACGCATTTTCAAATGAAAATGCCGTTTTGACAGGTAAAGTTTCTTTGTTTTTTAATTAATTTAAAAAATCCCGTTTTTTTAAAGAATTTAAAAAAAGGTTTGAAATTTTTTCGAACACTGGCAAGGACGTTCATTATCGATACTAACCAGTCGTGTTTTATTGCTCAAAGAACGATGCCACGGAAAAAGAGATTCTGCTGATTACCGCTGGGCTGGGACAAGCAATCATTCATTTTGCAAGTTTTTTCAGACACAAAGGGTGTTGTCAAAAGCGCAAAAGAGCCATCGTGAGAAAGTCGAAGAGTTCAACGCAAAAATGAATGACATGACCGAATTCAACGACATCCAAAAAGTCTCGTGGACGAAATGAAGCGATAATTGCGTCGGCGATACCGGCATTGTATGCAGCCTTGTGATTTTTTTTGATTTTGTTCATATTCATTCACTATTTTGCTTTTTGTAATCAGAATCAGCGCGGGAAAATTGGAGGACTGTTTTGGTTGAGGATATTGTAATTTGTGGGTAGAGATGGAAGAACTGCTTAAATTCAACTGAATGTATAGCTGTTGGTGGTTTCATAAAAATAACTAAAAGGTTCATTGAAAAAGTTTTTTAGTTGTGGCCGGTTTTTACGATGCCTCTATTTTTGAAATGCAGAAAAATCAAAAGCTTTAAGATTTCATGGAAACCTTGTGAAGAATCCAGTCCGCTCCCTCAAGTCACAAGGCCCCGCCGCCCTTAAAATTTTGCTTGTAGGAACCCCCTACCCTAACCCTTAAGTGCTCTTATATTCTGGCATGTGCTGTGTTATAATTATGCGATCTGTTCCATATTTTTGCGGAGAAATTCGTCTTTTTCATTCGCGTTTAAAAAAACCGTTCTATTTTTCATGGCATTGACATCCCATAGTCATACCCACATTTTACCTGATTCGGTTGCAGTATTTGTTGAATAAAAGATCACAACAATTAGTTGGATGCAAAAATTTACTTTCACTGCTGTATGCTCTCGCGGGGTTATTGCGCTTTTTCGAAGGCGTTTTTAATCCTTCGTACTTTGCTTGAATGATGTCTTTTGTATGTGAAAACCGGGACGATGTGATGAAAAAGCGTCCAAATTGCGACAGATCAGCCAGCAAAAGTGCCAAGCATCGTTTCTTGCTGTAATCATGTTGTCGACGGAACAGCTGGCTTCATTTGATAACATCAGCAAGCGGTACGTGCTTGAAATGTTGTTGCATGTTTTATTAAAGCAACTTCAAACGCACCTTTGACTTTTCACAAGTAGTGGTATGGGTGATTTGCGTGGCTATAGCCTGTATTAAGGCCCATTCATACTGACGTCTTTGTATGCGTCACGTAGGGTCTTGTGTTTTAGCATGCTAGCTGCCGTTCATACAGAAGTATGTATGTACGGCTCGGCACATCAGGTCTCGTGTTTATTGCATACTGCCTTTGACGTACGTGTACGACAGCATACTGTCGGACATATCCAACTAGCTGATTGGTTGGTGGCCACGTGCTCATCAACCAATCAGCTAGTTGGATGTGTTATTGAGTGTGACTGTACGTCAGTATGACCATGCCTTCCAGCGTTTTTCAGTCAGCGAGCGGCCGAGTGGTTGCCTCTGTTGCTGCGAACGTGCGCAGCGGACGACAAGAAACAGGCGGAGCGCGCGTTGGCGCTCGTCGAAGATGCCTTCAAAAAGGCCACCTGCGCCGCCGACCGACGGCAGCACGACGAATTCTGTCGTTTCTTTTCCGATCAAATGGACTCGGTGAGGCTGCACGTGTCGTTGGAAACGCGCGAGTTTTTTTGCTGGTTTCCTCCGATTCTCACTGGATCAAATTCATCTATTATCCAAATATCCAATCCAAAGTGTAGTATCCAAACAATAATAACACACATAATAAACGTGCATTTCAATGAGCGCAGGTGGTGAAGCCGACGTTCGATGCAATGCTCTCCAGTGGTCGTCAGATCGCTGCGCTGCATCTATGGACGGCGTCCGTCAATCTCCTTGGAAAGGTAAGCCGAAGACGTTGCCAAGAAAGAACTCCGCAAATGTGTTGTGCTCAAGTTGCTATGGGGTGACGCTCATCATAAGAAGACAACACCCGAGTTTCGCTCTCTCTCTTGCCAGTACGTGCACTACAAGCCGAAGATGTCGAATCCGCTGTTGGACGTGATCACGAAATGCGGCCGGAGTCGCAGTACGTGCGTGATGGCGGCGATGTTCGTCGCGTGGCGCTCGTTCGTCGACAACATTCGCATGCACGAGTTCCTGCCGCGACTGCAGCCGACGCCGGCCGCTCTGCAGCAGGAGCTCGCGCAGCTCGACGAGCGCACGCAGCGACACTTGAAGGGTCCGTCTGCTGGCGCGGCGTTCGTTTTCCGTCTTTTTTTCTAGCGCGCGTTCAAGCCACACTGACAAGGGGGGGGGTCGTCTCATTGGTGTGTATCGAATGACAGTAGCCAAAGCGGCCAAAACGGTGGTGAAATTGCTGAATGGATGAAAAATGTACGATTTGTTAGGGTAACTTTAGGGTAACCTGCTAGATGATGCCTGTTCCAATGTCTGTTCCAAACGGCAACATGCTTCTTCCTGGTTTTACTTCCTATTAGCAGTTGGCCCCTCCTATTAAAAATCACGATGCGGTCTTTGGTATTTTGAGGTGCAAAGAAAGTAAACCGCAAGAAAAAAACCGGAAATAAAACCGGCTTCATTTCGCATGCCAACGCTGCTCGCGTGCATTGTCTGGTTTGACGTTCGCAGACGCCGACAGCCGTCTGAGCGTGATTCTGCGTCTGTTGGTGGGCACGAAAATGATCGACGACATCGTGGCACACCGTGAGCGCTTGCACACGTGGTGGACGCTGGTGCTGTGCTTCGACGAGCACGCGCGCATGGACGCCTTCTTCGAGACGGTCGGTCACGCGCGCACTCGCACGACACAGCACTGCTCGACTGTATACGTTGAACTCTAGAACATATGCAGTTGGTTGGTTGGTGATCACGTGTGGCATTGCATTGCTGTGTAGGCGGAGTTTGGTTGCTGCAGAGTTGCGCGCATCACGTGATTATAAACTTCAGGCTTTACTTCTTTGTGTTGTGTGTATGATAGCATCGGCCGTTCCAAAACTCAATGGGCAACGCAAATTGCTTCATTATCGTAGGTTTCAGCTTCAAAATGTTGTTACCAGATGTTTGATATATTTGACGTTTTTATTAGATCACCGTGTATTTTTCTTTGTCTGCACCCTATTCACCAGTGGACCTGGAGCTGGTGCCTCGTTTATATGGTTTGATGCGGCTCGTGTCAGTTTCTGAGAACGGGTCAAAGTGCCCCATCGACAGTGTCCGTGGCTGAGTGTTTGCGTTTGCCTGCTCAGATCGCGGTGCCAATGTTGGTGTTTGCCGTTGGCGGTGACATGCTGCTGAAGTCCATAGATGTGACGCTCGACAACTGCTCGCTGCTCACTCGGCCACACTCCGCGCAACAACAACAACAACAGCAACAGTCGCGTCTCGTTCCGCTGCTTTCGCCTACGAAACCATGTTCGTTGTCTTTTTCGTGTATAGTCGCCCACGAACGCTTGCAATGCAACCACAGCACCGTGCTTTCTTTGTGCGCCGTTGTTTCAGCAGTGACCGTGGCGCCGCAGTCTCCGTCCGTAGCGTCCACGAGCGACTCCATGTCGTTCGCCGCGTCTGCGTCCGTCGGCGAGTTTGCGTTCAAATTCAGCGCTCATCTGCTGGCGCATCTGGTGTTGCCGCTGGACAGCCGCAAACGGGTGCCGAAGAGCATCATGAGCGACTGCGTTTTTGGTTGGTCGAGCTCAACTTTTTTGATTTTATCAGTTCAACTTTTCGATTTTGCCATCCGCCGTTGAATAAGGCGTCTTTCATGTGATTTTTTCTAGTCAATTTATCATACACGTATGTGTCGCATAAAAAGCAACCGTGATAGAGTGATTGAGTTTGCAGAGCCTCTGAAGCAGCCTGCTGTGACGACGCGTGTCACCGTGAAACAACACGGCGCGCTGATGCTGCGATGTGCGACGTTGTGTGTCATCAACTGTGACAGTGTGCCACTTGGTCTGTGCGTTGCCGTGCGTGCAATGTGGTACAGCTGGTTTAGTTAAAACTGTCGCATTTTCCCACAGAATACAGAGGCTCGCGAATGAAGAAAGAACGGGAGGATCAGACTTTTACGTAGCCGCATTTAGTCTGAAATGGGCTATGTTGGATGTCAAGCAAACCCGACACAGTTCGTTCTTCCAACTGTAAATTCATGGTTTCGCATGGCCTGTATTCTGCGGAAAAATGGGACAGGTTTTAACAGACACACTTCACAACATCCATCGTCAGAGAAGCACAGCACACTGGGCGCATTTGTGCGAGTTGTGTGGCGGAGTGTCGATTTATTTTCCAATAGTTGCGTTGCAGTTGAGCGACTGACATTCTTCGAGACGTTGGCCGGACGCCTGAGCGAAGTACTCAACAACTTCACGGCCGACACCGACTACTACACGACGCTCGCGAAGTGTCTCGCGTATCTGGTGCTGCGCTTCAGCAACGCCAACAACATGCAACGCTTGAAACAGACGCTCGTACGCTCCTCCGTTCTTTTTTTTTATTGCTGACGTTCGCTTGCTCTGCAGTATGCTCGTTTAAACCTGTCACTATGTTTTTTCGCAGATTACAAAGCACAATAAAAAGACGGCATCGGAGTTGCAAGAAACCGCATATTTGGCCACAAATGGGTGGCTTGATTTCAAGCAATGATTCGTTCGTCTTACTGCTTCGCAGGCTCTGTGATATTCTGCGAAAAAGTGACAGGTTCAAGCAGACATACTGCACAGTGCCTGCTACTTTGCTAATGTGCTGCCCCCTTGTGTAGGAGCACGGCTTTGTGCAGCGTTCGATGGCTGCGCTGCCGGCCGACATCGGCACCACCACGGACAGCCGGCTCGTCTCGTCGGTCGCGCACGCAGTGTTCAACATCGTCAATCAGCTCGCATATGAAGTGCCGTCGATTCAGTTCATTTCGAAACCGTGAGTGCTGCTTCGTTGTTTACTAAGACCGTCTGTTTTTTTTTTGACAAAGCCATAAGTGACGGCTAGCCTTGGATGACAGGGATAAATCCAGTTTTGCACACAAAAATTTTCCGGCAAAACAGTCCCGTTGTCTGGTAATTTTTTGAAATAAAAAAAATATCAGATAATTCACGGAAGTTTGAATTTGAACCAGGTGCTCTGACAAGTATTGAGTTTTTAATATTCAATAAATAATTTGCTATTAATTTGATCTCTTGAGTTATCACTGATAATGACGAAAATACTCAAGAATGAAAACAAACAAACCACAACCAGAGATAATGCCAACAAACCAAGCACCGCTCCCATAGACAATTACAATTGGCTTTAACAAATAAATTCAGACTCAAGGGGCATTCATGAAGCAGTATGCGTCACTAAATACTGCTTCGCGAATGCTGCTTAAGAGAGTTTTTCACGACGCACCATTTCACTCTCTAAAATTTTGGGATATTTCCGCTGCTTCGACAGGTATGGCAGCAGTTCTTCTTTGTGTAGGAGTCTGTCTTGCAGAACCCAGCTTTAGCCCAGCCTTTGCATGACTTTTCAGTGGCCACATCTTTACATTGTGCGTTTTGGTTTCCTCCACCAGAATTTGTTTCTTCGATCTCTGAACATAAGTCGAACAATAGTTTGTGAAGAAACCAGAAAACGTTTGCATGCAGCTAAAATTCGTGTGGAATGGCGGGGAGGGGGTAGTGTACGTGTGAGGTTTAGGGTACACTGAAGAGGTTTAAGAATAAAAGCACGTGTTGTTGCTTATCTCGAGATAGTAGCAACGCTAGAAACTGAGCTATTTTGAACTCAGCAGATTTTACGAATCTTTAGGTGTGGACTGGAGTGCATAAAAAGGTTCATTATGATGGTCCTGTGGGCCATTTAAACAAATTTTGAAATCAAATAGCCTAAAACTCACCATAAGAGGTATGAAAAGCCTTTTAGCTCAGAAAGTTTTTTATCGTTCGTTTTTTTTTGATTTCTACTCGCGACTCACCATCACCATTATTGTTTCCGCTGCTTCGACAAGTGTGGCAGCAGTTCTCTTTTGTATAGGAATCCGTTTTGCAGAATCCAGCTTTAGCCCAGCCTTTGCATTTCTTTTCTGTGGCCACATCTTTACATTGTGCGTTTTGGTTTTCACCGGAATTTTCCTCGACCTCTGAATTAAGATTTTTATCGTCAAAATTCGCAAAAAAAAGAAGAAAACCGTACACATCCGCTAGATGGCTAAACTGTTTCAGCGGAGTGATGTTGCGCAATCACACAAAAAAACCGCGTAAACAGTCATATCACGTGACGTTTGCATTCTGTGCAAGCCAAACTCAGCCAAAAGAAGTGTGATGCAACGCCAGACTATATTTTCCAATTGGGGCTCGGTAATAGTTTTTGCGAATTCTAAGTCATCAAAACGAAGTAGAAGTTGTTTGAAGAAATGTAAAAATCGTGTGAACTTATCGCCACCATTGTTTCCACCGTTCCGACAGGTATGGCAACAGTTGTCTTTTGTGTAAGCATCATTTGTGCAAAGCCCAGACTTCGCCCAGCCTCTGCACGATTGTTGGTCCGCCACATCTTTGCAGTCTACATCGTTGGTGGATGGTTCACCCATTGCTGTGGATAGAAAGTTTCAGTGGTTTCCTTTGTATTCAACAGTAAATCTGCTGGAAATTTAAAAAAACAACCCACACTTATCGTTTTGATCTCCGCTCGTCGGCTGAGCTTGGGCGGCTCTTAGGTCTGCCAATTTTATTCACAAGTCACTTTTTGGGTTTTTTACAATTATATTGGTACAGCCGAACTCTAAATTATTGAGAATCAGCATCGTCGTTGGTGATCACGTGACGCATGAATTCTGTGCAGAAATTACTGTGGGGCACAGCTTGGTTTGCACAGAAAGCATGCATGCACGTGATCACCAACCAATCAGCGGTCAGCGGATTCCCAATAATTTAGAGTTTGACTGTAGATGATGGCGTGACATAAAGGCTAACATGTGTCTGGTAGACCGGTCGGACAGCTGGGGCAGCATGTTTTACAACACTCTGCTTTGCTGTATATTTGTGAACACATGCCATATCCAAGCGATTTCTGTTCGGCGCAGTTCGATTTTTGGTCCTCACAAGTTAATTCCGCTGAAAGTAGCTCGATTCAAACCTGTTGGTTGACTGAACGAGGTGTTCGTAAAGTATATCGAACTTATTCAATCGTGAGTAGTAGTGTTACAAACTTAGTTCGGTGATGCTACTGGCGGCGCACAAACCATCGTCGCACTGTGACGCTTCTTTTGGACATTTGCTGCATGCTGCACCTTCCGCATACACTGGAGCATCGTATAGATTGCCGCTGTGAATCAGCAAGCATTAGTTGAGTTCTTGGCAGTATCACGAAGAATGAAACTGTACTTGATGTAGTAGCGACAGACATAGAATGTATTGGAAATGCCGCTACACGTCGTTCGTATGCCGCATCCAACCTGCCACGTGTCCCACCAAACGCCCTGCGATTTAGTTAATTTCAGTCGCCTCGGCCTTCCGAGTCAAAAGCACCAATCATGTTCATTGTTGTTGTTGTTGTTGTTGGGATTTTTAGGCGATGTTTTGTTGTTGTTGGGATTTTTAGGCGATGTTGTAGCCAGGGCTAATCCAGAGAAGCGTACAGAACGCCATTGAGTAGGGCGCCCATTGAGTTTTCTCTGTCATTAAATGCCTATACACCCCTCGGCGGGGCTCGATCCCCCGAGCGCACAGACTGTAGTCCAACGCACTACCACCAGGCCACGAGGGTGACATGTTCATGTTCCGTTGTGAGTTTACCTGAGTGAAATGTCCAATCGTTGGATTGGTTCGATAGTATTTTCGCATGGGGGTGAGGCTAGGAATGTCGCTTATTTCTTCGAACCACCCATTGGTCATTTTTTCAATCGTGAATCTGGGACTACCTGCCAGATAAATCGATTCACCCCATCGCATGTCTCTAGACTCTGTGAGTAAAATTAGTGTATTTTTGACTGATTGCACTCTGAAGGCCAGGAGAACGCATTTTGTGAAGCTGCCATTTTCAGCAGAACAAAATGTTAAAAAAAATGTTTTTCGTCTGGTTCCGGCTGTTCCAAACGGTGCAGGTGCACAAAAAAACATGAAACTTGTCAGAACTTGAAAACCACGTTTTGTTAAAGCTGACCGTCGTGTGTCATTGCGCACGTGTCTGCGAATGCTTGCGCTTCTTGTGCGAGCGCAGTATTCCATACCTACGAAAAACAGCATTCTGCATAGAGGAACTCCGAAAACGTCATTTGAAATGGTTGACAAATTGTTTCTACATAATAACAATTACATGTCACGTGCCATTTTTCGCATGTTGGCCGCGGGTGGCAGTGTAAAACTTCCGGTGTCGCCTTGACCCTTGGCAACCTTTCGACGCCAATCATTATGTATGCGAAGAATCGTCTGTTTCGTTGCTTCGTCAATTTGCGTCTGCCCGCCAGTGCACAACAGCACAATTATTGCAGCGCATAACGAAGCAGCCGATTGATACTTCATTGTGACAGTCACACGTAGTTATTGCTGAAAAACGTGTTTGATATGTAAGGGAGTTACTGCATGTTCTGTGACGCCACTTGACGGTCCAATTCGAAAGCTTAGTCGGTCAGCTGACAAAATAACGAGCATCGCATTAATTTTTTTCTTTGCCTATCAATTCTCTTAGAACGTTTGGAAGCGCTGCCAGTGTAGCGGCAGGTTTGCAAGAACGTTTTATGATTGTGTAGGTTTGATTGAATTGTCGCATGCGGAAGAAGCTGGTGCTTTTGTGAAAAGTTGGAATAAAATCCACTGCGGACGGTAAAAAAGGCTTGATTAACAATCGTCGTTAGTGCAGCTGTTGCTGGTAGAAAGAGCTGAAGCGCCTTGCTCAATAAACAACTGAAGCCTACTTTTTGAACTGACATCCATCAAGTTACGCATGTTGCGACCAGGATCCAAGTAACCCACCAGTAAATTGTCACGCAACCTGAATAAAAGACCGCCAAAGTAAAAAAAACGTTGTGGATCTCCGTTTTACTCTCCGTTCTTACAGTTTTATCGGAGTTTCCCGCATTTCACGAAGTAAAAATGGAACGAACGAATGAAACACCGTGGTCAGTAAAGGGGCATTCATGAAGCCATATTTAGTGACCGCACAGCTATGTTTTAACACCGCTACACGTCACCAAATATTGCTTCATGAATGCCGCTTTAATCTCAACCACACTGACCGGCTCACTAAAATGGGTACAATAGAAGACACGGCAGTGCTACAGCCTTCTAATGCAACGCAATTTCAGGATTCTCGAGCTGCTGCAGTTGATCGTGCGGCGGTCGTGGCTCGCTGAGCCGGAGGACGAGATGACGGTGGCGTTCCACGCGATCGTCAACCACTTGAACAGCCGTCTGCGCACGCTCGCACAGCCGACGCTGCGTTGCATCGTGAAACTGGTGCTGCCGGTGCTCTGCACCAAGTACCAGCTGTTCTTGCAGGAGGTGAAGTGCTTTTGTCATCCTTTAGCGATACTGAAAACAGTGCACAAGTGGTTTTGTTGTTGTTGTTGCGATTTTAGGCGATGTTTTTAGCCAGGGCTAACCCAGTTTAGCGTACAGAACGCCATTGAGTAGGCCGCCCGTTGAGTTTTCTGTCATTTAGTGCCGATCCACCCTTCGGCGGGGCTCGATCCCCCGAGCGCACAGACAACAGTCTAACGCACTACCACCAGGCCACGAGGGTGACAAGTGTATTGCGCTGCAATGCACCACAATGTCCGAGCAGCAGTACCTTCGTCCTGGGGTGGGAAAAACACGCGCAGCCTGCCTGACGCCAAATTGGTGCTCAACCTCTCCGCGGTGGCCGCAATGAACAACAACAACTATCAAAACATTGTTGACTGCAAAGTTTATCGCACCATTTCTTGTGGTTGCGAACGATTTTCGTTGTTTTTTTGTCATTGAGTGACAGCACATGTTGCAGTCGAACAAGTTGGACGACGGTTGTAACAGCACGTCCACCGCATTCATCCTGCTCTCGATGCCGCTCTCTGCCACGCACTGCCTCGAACAACCGGTTTCGTTTCACCTGTGTTTTTTGTGAAGCGACCTTGCTCAACACGACAGTTCATGCGATTGAAAGCAATCTTGTTTTCAGGGCGAAGCAACGCTGTTAATGAAGCCGTTCACGCAGCTGTATGATGAGGTGAACCGCTGCATGCGACTGCAAAGTCCACAGGAGAACGCGTGCTGTTTCGAGTTTGCCAAAGAGCTACTGCTGCGACGCTTCGATGACACAATCACGGTGCGTATAATTGGTGCAGTCAATCGATATACTTTACTATCAAACTTCCAAACTTTATTGACGCTGAAATTATTACAGGATCCGCGCGGTTTGATGGTGCTCGGGCTGATGTTGCACCACATGCTGAAAGCAGTCAGCTGGAAGTCGTTTGTCAACCGAGGTGCGTCAGACAGGTTTCGTGAATCTCAAAAAATCAGCTCGCACATGAAAATAGTAGTCACACAAGCACGATTTTGCTGAGCTGTTGTTGTATTCTGCAGCTGCCTCAGTCGATACGCTCGGTGGTCCGTCGGATTACATGGCCGACATCGACACTGCTATTGATCTCTTGGGCATTCTGGTCAAAGGCTGCTACCAGCTCGCTTCCAGTCTTGACGTTGGTTTACGTTTTCGTTTGACAGTTTTTTTTCCTGATTTAAACTGGCGGTTCATGTTGTTGCTACCGCCGATAGCAGCCTCTATGATGATTGCTTTTCCGTCTTTCAGTCGCCACTGAAAATGGAAGCGCTGAACGCAGCGCTGCTGCAGGTCTACGAGATGATCGCACTGTTGTTCACGCGCGTGCAGCACGGCGTCGGTGTGCTCTCGCTGTTGGAGCGACTGCTGCAGCCGTTCGCCTACACGTGCACCGACTATTTCGACAGTCTCGCGCGTCTGCGCAACAAGGTACGTTCGCTTGTTGCTCTCTTTGTACAGGGTGACCCACAAAAACTACTCGATAGGGATCTGCTGTAGCGTCGCCAACAGGTGGGCTGAAATCTTAACCAATCATCACAGGTAGCTTTTTATTTTGTGTGCTCATGGGGTTGGATTTTACACCAACTAGCATCTCTGCCACCTGTCTGTGTGACGGTCATCAGCAATAAGTGCTCTGCCGTCTCGTCTGTCTCTTCTTCCTCTCCGAAATCTGGACTCTGCATCTCCGAATTCTGCACATGATGGCGAATCTGCCACGCAAAGGGGACTGATTGTGCGCGCCTCCGTCGGAAGCTGAGCTCCTTGGTATCCCGGCAGGTGCTGCTCGCTGGCATCCGCCTCACCAGCGGTGCTAAACGCGTGCCATTGGTCGCGAAGCTCGCAGGAGAAACAATCATATCCCTGCCACGCAGCTCTCGGGCGCAACGGTCCAGCTGATATCGAGCCGAACAACACCAATCTCGCTCGCTCATCGCCGTTTTCGTTCGCAGGTGTTCCGTGAGCGACTGACGGCGCTGCAAGCGATCGCGCTCGCCATCACCGAGCACCTGACCTGTCCGGTCGACCAGGAGCTGCTGCGTGTGCTCGAGCCGTTGTTCATATCTGGCTTCAATCACAGTCGTGCGCCCATCCAGGACGAATGCGTGCGCGTCTGGAAGCGCACGTTCGAGGGACTCGCGAGACCGCTGCTCGCAACGCCCGCCATGGAGTGAGATTTCGTCTGTTCGGCGTTCGCCTATTATTTGGCTTCATTAGGTTCTGCGACTGGTTTGCAGACGTTGAAAGGGCACCTTTATGTGGCCATTCAAAATAGCCCAAGTAACCCGGGGAAATAAAATTTTGTGGGACTCGAATCACATTACCAATTTTGAATTGCCGCGTCATGCATGAAAATGTTCATGTTATTGCCAACGCTTTCGATTGCTGGAAGCAACCAGATTGCTAAATTGTCTGAGCATGAACACTGGTATCTCGGTTAAGACCGATTATTTTTTCTTCTTGCAGAGAAGCGTTCCGAAAAATCCGCCGCCGCCACCGAACGCTGATAATGCCAAAATTTGAAAAGTCGAAAGAGAAAAGTGGTGAGAAGAAACAACGCCGCTCTGCGCAACAGTCGCCGAAGGCAGCGAAAACGGATGTTACAGAGAACATGGACTCACAAATGGACCCAGCCATGGTCAGGTGTTTGCGTGCACCTCCAAATAGGTGTGATCAAACAATTAGAGGACACTTATATCTTTGGGTTCCAAAGAATCAAAAATCAGAACGTTCACATAAAACACCTGTGTGGGCGAAACGCACTTTTACACGGAAATTAAAAAAAAATGGCGGAGAACATCTGAAATGACATGTCCATTACCTTCGTTTAAAGTCAAAATGTGTGTTACTTGTTGAAGTTTCTCACTCCTTTCAGGTGCTCAACGTTCCAGTAGCCCCAGCAAACGAGCGCACCGAACACGAGAGTGCGCAAACCAACGCCGCCGCCGACCATTGCAAGCCGGATGCGGTTGTGCCGAAAAAACAGTCGGCCGTCGTGTCGCCGATGCCGCGGCCGAGTTTTCCCGGTGATCTGCTGATTGACGCGGAGGAGGATGAGGAGGAACCAACTGCAGCACAACACCAGCAGACGGGCACAACAACGAACGCTGATGGAAACGTGCTGCACGTGCAACGGGTGGCTGCTGCTGCTGCATCCGGCTGCGATGCGATCGCCAGTAGCCCGCTGCAGGCAACGTTCAACAGGCCACAGGCAACGCGTGTGCCTGTCTCCCACAGACGGCCGATTGATGAGGAGCCTTCGTTGGTGCGCCAATCGCTGCCTTGTTTCACTATCACTGGTTCTTTTTGTCATTTTTTTGGTTGTTCTTCTGTGAACTAAACAGTCGAAGCAGAGTTTTTTTTGTGCGCAGGACTTTGTATTGATTGACAGCAGCAAGAGCAGAGCGCGCCGCAAGATCGCACTCACCGAGCATCAGCGCGAGAAACTCACGAAGAAAGAGTACGTGAATCTATGCGTCCTCTCTGCGTGTTACTGTTTGGGCACACGTATTGAAACAGGACACTCTCATTCGTTCAGACCGATGGTGTTTGGTGATGTGCGTGTTCAACAGGCGAGCCTGAGTCTGGAGGCAGCTGGTTCGGCGTCGCAGCTCTCGTTTCCACGCCATCTTCCACCGGAATACTGCACTGAATCGCAGTGAGTGACGTGGACATGACAGATTTCTTGTGACTTGTCGGTCTGTTGGAAAATACTAAAACTAAATTATTGTAATTCAGTGATGTCGTTTTGTCCGGTCTGTCACAGCTGTTCGGTTGTTTTTTTACTGGTTTCACCATGTGCTTCCTTTTTTTCACAGACTTGCCTCAGTTAGCAACGATCTCTCATCGGCTGCCAATCCGGAATGGGCAACGAAGATTGACACCGGACGACCGAAAAAGACCGAATTCACCTTGGGTGATCTTGAGGAGAGCAAAGTGACGCCGTCAAAAGTTAGTGGTTTCGGTGTGGGTGTTGTGAGACCCGTTGCAGAACGCGATCTGTCACTCACGGCGTGACATGATTTCCTGCAAATCGGGAGAATTCACTCAAATCGCAAAGCTCGTCTTGCAAAAAAAAGACGTCCACTCCGGTGGTTTGATGGTCCCGCTCTGCAGCTTGCGCGCCGCTCCATGGTGGTGTGTATGTTTTTGTCTTTTTTCACTTCAGCAACACGCCGAGAAACAAGGGAAGACGCTGCACGACGGGAATTTAGACGATTCGATTGAGGATTTGCCACCGAATGTCGAAACGCCGCCGCCGCCGCCGATCAGCAACAGAAAAGAAAAACGAACGACAACAACGAGTGAGAAACGTGAAGAAGCACAGCCGAAGAAACGACGCAAATCCGAAGCGCAGCGCGCGCAGCAGCAGCCGTCGAATGAAAAAGAGAAACGCAGACGCCGCGTGCGAATCGAGTCGTCGAGTGATTCGTCGTCGCAGGCAACGCCTCGGTCGCCGGAGAGAGCGGTTGGTCAGGACTCAACTGTTCCATTCAACACTGAAAGTTTTGTTGAAATCGTGACGGTAGTTTCAAATGACTGTTGTTTCAGCTGCTCGTTGAAATCAGCGAGCCGCAAGCGCGTCGCCACACGACCACCGTTGCGCACAGTCCACCGCGCCGCTTGCGCTCTCCGTCGACGGACGATGTCGTCGATACGAAATCGCTGCTGCTCGACCACGCGACCATCGCTGACGACGACGACGCCATTGAGCCGACGTTCGCAGTGAAACAGGAATCAAACGACACCGAGACGAAAACAGACCAAACGGATGTTGTGCCGGAAGCGAAACGGGCGAGACGCGGGCGACCGCCGAAGAAACGAGCGAGCGCCGTCGCACGAACGGCGGCCAGCAGCGACACGACGCCGTCCGACTCGACCGACTCCGAGGAGCGTTCGACGTTCGTCCGTCGACGTCGCAGCGGCCGCATCAGTCGCCTCGAGGCGCAGAAGAGCGAACAGTTGCTGCTGAAGAAGATCGAAGCAGAGAAACCGCAGAACGACGGTGAGACGGCGCCGAATGACGAGACGAAGAAACAATGCAAGGCAGCGTCGGCCGATTCGAGCGACTCAAGCGACGTCGGCAATTGCACGGACAGACAAACGCAGCAGCAGCAGCAACCGCTGTTGAAGAATCTTTTCGAAGCGTTCAGCCCGCAGAATCTGGTGCTCGCGGCGCCCGGCGGCGTCGCTGAAAAATTGGTGCAACAAAGGGACGCGGTGGCGACGACACGGCTGACGGAGTTGCGGCGTGAGTGGGTGTTCGTGAACGTTCTTGTGTGGTAAAACGTCTTTTTGAGCACAGTGGATGGGACACAGGTGTTGCTGGGAAAGGGGCGTTTTTGAAACATTATTTTGTGACCGCGTGGCGTAGCTATATTAACATACAGTCGAACTCACTAAAATGTGGAATCAGCTGATTGGTCGACCGAGCGGAGGCTGCTCACACTCCGCACCGTTCTTTTTTCGCGGATTTGGATTTTATTGAAACGTGTTTCTTTTGAATGAGTGTAATCTTCCAGCACCGTTTTCATGCTAAAAATAAACTCAAAGGGTTGGAGAACTGCGAAATTCAATTTTTTTTATTCAACAGCTCAAAATGCATTTTTTACTGACGACGACGACGACGACGTCGTCGCTTAATTTTTACGTGTGAACTGAAAGACAAAAGCCTGAAATGAGTGCGCTGTGTAGCCAGCTGAAGGGGGTTTCATTCCTAGCTGACCGATCGACATGCGTCCGCAATTAAAAAAAAGCGTTTTGACTTCGCGGACGACGACGACACGACGACTTTGCTTTCATTTTTTCGTTTTCAAGTTGTTTTTGGCAAGCTGCTGTGTTCATTTACTTGGTGCACGCAACAAACCATGCACAGCTCACTCCTTTCAGGCTTTTATTTTCCAGTCCACACGCAAAAATTAAGCGACGACGTCGTCGTCGTCATTAAACAAAAAATACATTTTGAGTTAAGCTGTGGAATAAAAATTTTCTAAATTTCGCGGTCTCTAACCTTTGAGTTTATTTTTAGCACAAAAAGGGTGCTGGAAATTCATAAAAACACGTTTCAATAAAATCCAAATCCACGAAAAAAGAACTGTGCGGAGTGTGAGCAGCCTCCGCTCGGTCGACCAATCAGCTGATTCCACATTTTAGTGAGTTCGACTGTAGTTACGCGTCACTAAATACTGCTTCATGAATGTTATTACTGTTGTTTTGCGGCTGGCGAGTGTAGGTCGTCACTGTGTGGCGGGCATGTTCTTCATGTTCTGCATGAACTTCGCTTAACTCTAAACTTCCATTCAGAAAACACACTGACCCAACTGAATAGTTAATGCAAATTGCAAATGTCTTTCAGCGCCGATGGACACTGCGCCGCCGGGTGTTGCTGGTGACCAGAAATTTCCGTCGCCCACAAAAACTCTTGCCTGCGTCGAGTCTCCACAACAGCCAGCGACAACAAACAATGAAAACACGGACGATTCAGCGTCAGTCCTCTCCGGTACACACGAGCAGCAAACTCCAAATCGGCGCAAAGGAATACTGAAGAAAACTGCGCACACACCAGTAGCGACGCCGACCGATTCAAGTGTGTTTTTACTCTCTGTGGTCGAGCAACGATTGTTAACGAGCATTCATGAAGCAGTTTTAGCACAGCTACGCGTCACTGAATACGGTTTCATGAATGCGCCTTTACTTTTTAAAAAATTTACCCGTGTTATATCATGTTGGTATTATGCAGACATCAAGAATTTTTTTGACCTTGACCAGCATCAACTTCATCAGCGCCCGCTGCAAAACGCCACGGTGACCTGAGCGATTTCGGCTTTGTCACTGAGAAGCATGTGGCTGCGAGCGAAACGCCCTCTGCGAATTCGCTCTCACGCAAGCGCCGTCGCAGCCTGCGTACTACTGCTACTGCTGAAGGTCTCTCAATCGCATTGTTTTTCGGTGGTCTCTGTTCAATTTGCTCCATTCCCCTCGCCAACCACAACGATTCAATTGATGATTCAGACGAACACAGTCCAGTGAAAGCGGCTGCTGTTGCGACAACGCTGTTGGATCAATGGGTCGGTTGTCAGAGTCCGAAGTCGCCGCCGCTGCCGCCGCTCAGTCCGCCGCCGCCGGCACCGAGCTCAGCGGTTTGCGTTTTCTATTTGAATGGTTGTTTTCTCACTGTTTATCAATTTCTATTTCCAGAAACGAGTGCAATTCAAAGCGCCGTCGCCGCATAAAGGCTGTGCTGAGTCTAATGCAAGCGTAGCCGCGGACGCGTGCACTCCAAAGCGTGACGCAACGGGACAGCAGCGGTCGGGCGCCGCAAAACCGCCGACGCCCACTGCTGATCAGGTGGCATCGTGGTCACTTTCATAATGAGCATTCCCTGTTTGCAATGGTTCGTTTTGTTTTGGTTCAGAACACGGAGAAGGCATCGTCGCGGACTCCCCCCGCACGTTCGTTCCTCAGTCGCTTCAATCGGCGCACTGCCAAACTCGTTGAACAGGTGCCATGGCTCGGTGGTTTTGCGGGAATTTTTTTTTCTTGCTATCAGAATCTACATGGATATGTCAATAAACATTTTTCAGGCAGCTAAAAAGGCTCAAAAGACGCCCCCACCAACCGATGAGCAGACTTTGGGTGGGACCATTGAACATGCGTCGGTTAACGAAGGAGAAAACACAACTGAGACTCCTGTTGATTCCGCGATCTCACAAACGGAAGAAACTAAGGTTATTATGATCTTTTATTTTGATATTATGATATTTTGGTTTCGAGACTCAATGCGCGCATCGATAGGTAAACAGTAAACAGTGCTTGCACTAGTTGTAATCATGCATGACGCGGGAATTCAAAATTGGTAAAGGGAAGTAATACGAGTCCACTGAATGGGACCGGGTCACTTAGGCTATTGGAATTGCCACGTAAGGATTGAAACTAGTTTTTTCGACGTCTGCAAACGCATCATTCAGTCCCAGAACCCAAATAAATTAATAACACCACTATGAAATTTTCCAATCTAAGGCGATGCGACACAATTTGTTGAAAAAATGTACGTTTAATTGAAAGAGATTATAATATTTCAGAAGCTTGATCGAGAATCGAGCGACGTCCCCGCAGACCCGGTCATGATTGACTGTGGCATTGAATCGCCAAAGAAAGCTGCTCTCCAAAAACAACAAAACGAAACTGATGAGTCTCCCGCCGAGGATCCTGTGGAAAGTCCCACAGGAGACGAGCCAGGTGCAGCGCTGGCTGAGTTTTTTCGCCATTTCACTGATTGGCTGCATTCACAGTAAGCGGCATTCATGAAGCAGTATTTAGTGACGCGTAGCTGTGTTAAAACACGGCTACGCGGTGACAATTTACTGCTTTACGAATGCCCCTTCAGACGTAAATTCTCCTTACTGGTTATTGAATGTGCCAGGTTTGACGGAACGAATGGGACTATTTACCTGTTTCACGGTGCCTGCAGGCTGCAGCGAGTTTAAGCGCGAATATGAAGCATTTTCTTCATTTTTTCAGAGTGCGCGCAAGAAGAACCGATGATCGATCAAGCGAACTCGGACGAGAGCGCCGGCAGCGCGCAGGTGGAAGTGGTCGTGTCTGATTGCGACGGTGCATCCAGTGACAGTGATCATGACGACGACGACGGTACTGAGCAGGGCACCAGCAATACGACTGACGACGATGCCACTGCCAGGAACGATGATGAGAAACAGCAGCAGCTGCAGCCGACAGAGCAAACGGCTACGAATGAAGCGTGCAAACAGCAAAACGCTGAAGAGTCGCCTGCCACTGACAGCCGGCTGCTTCGTCAGCAGACTCGCAGTCCCGATGCTGGCCTGGCACTCATGGAAGAAGTGATCGGCGAGCTGAATGCACAGGTTCGATGGATGATCGTACAGTTAACTATCCAATCAGCTGATTGTCTAGTAATCACGTGATGTATGCATTCTTTCTGTGCAAACCAAACCCCGCCTCCATAGCAAGCGCATATCATGTGATCAACAACCAATCAGGTACTTGGATAATTATACAGTTACACTGTAGATGATTTCATGTTCTCATTGGTCGTTCTATACATTTTCAATCCATGGGTAAGTTAACTAACAGCAGTAAAAGTGCAACACGAAAATTGATATACCGTATTACCTCTAATAAACCCCCATGGGGGTTTATTTCTTCAGCGACTTCTGGGGGTGGGGGTTTATTTTGGGGGGGGCTTTATTTTTTTGGGGGGGGGGGTTTATTTGGAAACCATTTTTAGGAGTGGGCAAAATGGCAAAAATACCTTCCATGGCAGGAAGGAAGTCGCAGAAACTTCTACTCTACATAGAAATTTTCTTTTACAACAGCCTTTTGTAATGAAATTACCATTAACTCATCCATTTGGGGCCTTTGGTAGCACAATTTCATCATTTTCACTGCAACCAGCCACTGAATTCGCTGGGTATGTGTTTCAAGCAGGTTTCAATAATCTCCCATGGGGGATTATCTTTGGGGGGGATTATTTGGAAACTTGTCGAGGGGGTGGGGGTTTATTTTTGGGGGGGAATTTAATTTGGGGGGGGGATTATTTGGAAACTTGTCGAGGGGGTGGGGGTTTATTTTTGGGGGGGAATTTAATTTGGGGGGGGTTTAATAGAGGTAATACGGTAAAACGTGAACGGGTCGTTTTTATTGTTTTTGCGAAAAGCCGGGAACCTCCGGTAAAGCCGTCGTACCACCGCACGGAATACGGTGGGCGAGAGCGATTGTGTACAGGGTGGTGCAGCGTGCGTGTGTTTGCAGGTGGCGAGCATGTCGCCGGAGACACGCCGTGCGTCGCACGAACGCCTGCTGCGGCTGTCCTCGGCCGTCATGGCGCTGCTCGGTCGGCTGTTCCAGTGAATCTCGCTCACTCGCGGCTTGTCGTCGTGCTGCTGCTGATTACTCTCTGATTCTGGTTTAGTTTTCTTTCGTGCTACGTCGTTTTTGAGAATGTCCACCTGGTTCGATTACACGTTTGTTGTACCTTGTGATGTGTACCGTTGATTTTGTGAATGTGCGTGTGCGGGTTTCTTTGTTTTGTTTTCGAAGTTCCATTTCAGTATCTGTGTACGCTTTGGTTTTGTTGTGTTTTCACCGTTTTCGATTCTGTTAGTAAGTGTTTCAGAATGTTGATCAGCGTTTTCATGAAGTATTTCATTTGATGTGTTGGTTTGGTGACTCCGACACAAAACGGTTGTTTTTTTTAGTGCAGCCTGCTTCAAGCTCCTGTTCCATTATTTTCCATGCATTTACTCTTGCCCGATGTGTTTGTTTTCGTTGTTTGTGTCATTGTGTGAATACGATTCGGCATTTAACGCAGCGTGGTCATTCATTTGATTATCTGGTGTTAGCTTCGTTTCGCTATATGCCCATCTTTAAGCGTTGTTTTTCGTAACCTTTTTCTTATCACCGGTGTTGTGACACTGACAGCGAACGGTCTCATTGGATTTGCTCTTTGAGCATTGACAACAGTGCTGAAACCACATGGAGTCATTGATTCACGTTTTATGCTGTTTTTTTGTGTTTTGTTATTTTTTTGTGTTTTCTGTGTCGGTCTCGTCCGTGATAAACGTCTGATGAAACAGTTTGAACTCCGATGCATCACTGTTTGTACACGCATGATCCAAGGTTCAACACCAACAATAATGGTCCACACCGCATCTCATAGTTGCGGCGGCTATCGTTTGTTATTGAATTATACAGTCTAACTCTAAAACATATCCAATTAGCTGATTGGTTGGTGCTCGTGACGCGTGCATTCTGTGCAAACCAAACTCCACCTCTTCACAACAAATGCCTGCACAGAATGCATGCATCACGAGTGATCACCAACCGATCAGCCAGTTGGATATGTTAAATAGAGTTAAACTCTACGTGTTTACTTCGCCACTGTTGTTTCGGAGTAAAAGCGGCGCATTCATGAACCAATATCCAGTGCTGCCTAGCTATTTGCGTGCACTAAATACTGCTTCATGAATGCCCCTTACGTATAGTTTTCAGACACACCACTTCTTAAAAGCAATTCGCGTGTCGTAGCATGTTGGGTCGGGGTCGTTTGTTCAAGCGTCCGGACGCCAGCGACGACGAGGCAGACGGCTACACGGACTCGCGGCTCGTTAAGGCAAAGCCGATCGATCAGCGGCACGCGCGGCAACTCGAGAAAATCGGCGCCACACATCGAGCGCGCCAGTTCGTCAGCGGCTCCGCACGATCGCAGGCAGACTTTTACGGCGCACAACACGTTCAGCAACCCGGTCCGATTCTTTTTATATCGCCTTTGTTGCACGTTCGTTCACGGCTGAAGTTGCGCAGTTCGTTTATACACTGAACGCTTGCATCCATGGCTCGCTGTATCGTGCATGTGTATTTAGGTCTCCGAACTACATGCTGTTCATACAGTTTTATCGGAGTTTCCTGCTCTTTGCAAATGAAAATGGATGGATGGATCCAAACGTTTGTTAAGCCCACCCGATGTACGTGCTGTTCAATGTCGGCATTTAGGTCCAATCATTTTCAACTCAAACAATCAATTCAAATAGGTGTTGTGTTGTAGAGTATTGCGTGAACTGAATGCGACTGTTGTTGTGCAGGGAGCAGCAGCAGTGGGCAACACGCAGACGGGCGCCACAAGGCCGATTCGTCTTCGACTCGACCGCTCACTGCAGACGAGAAGAACAAACTGAGTGCTAAGCTGATGAAGGCTGAAATGATGGGCGACAAGGTAGAAAGCGTTCTGTGTTGCTGGTGATGATCGCCTCTTGCATTTGAGAGTCGGTCAAAAAAAGAGTAAAAATGGTCTTCAAAAGACTTCAGTTTATCAGAAGAGGAATGCAAAAAAAAACAATAATGTGCAGGGTAACGGTTCTCAACAAAACGTTTCCCGTTTACCTTTCAGGAGCTGGCAAAGAAGCTAAAAGCGAAACTTGACAAAGGTGTGGTGGAGACGGACGAGGGCGAGAAAAGTGACCAGACGAAAAGGCAAACGGAACGGGAACCGAATGAAACGTTGCTGACGACGACCGACTTTCGCACGGGCCTGACGGTGCCCGTGAGCACACGCGCGCGTGCTTCAGATAATGCACGTGCATGCAATGTTGTTTTGTTTTGGTGGTAGCGCGCTAGACTCTTGTCTGTGCGTTCGGGGATCGAGCCCCGCCGAGGGGTGTACTGTGTACAGGCACTTAATGACCGAGAAAACTCGTTGGGTGCCCTACTCGACGGCGTTCTGTACGCTGTTCTGGGTTAGCCATGGCTAAAAACATCGCCTAAAATCCCCAACAACAACAACAACAAAGGCATTTTCAATACTGTTCAATGCCCATGAATGATTTACGATTCACAAAGTTTTTTTCCAACATTCTTCAAAATGTCTAGGCTTCATCCAGCGTCAACGAGTTGATGCGCGAGGAGAAGATGACGTCATCGGAGGACCAGCTCGCTCTGTTCGCTGCGTTGGATCCAGTGCGGAAACCCTGTTTTTTATCAAATTTTGTCTTTTGAACGTTTCTGCACAGTTGTTTTGTTTCGATTTCCTTTTGTTGCTTTTAAAATCGTTGTTACAAGTTCTCTGTTCATTTAGAAAATATTGTTAAATTGAAGGCTGCGGTCGGTCGGAAGACGGACGACGATTTCGCGGTCGACGATGCCTGTTTGGAGAAGGACGCTAGAAAACGCAAGAAGCGCGACCACGCTGAAAAGATGCAACGCAGCAAACGGCAGCACGCTATCAAAGGTGAGCGTGTCTTTATTTATTTATTTATTTATTTATTTATTTATTTATTTATTTATTTGTTCGCGCGCCGGTTCCGGTAACCCTAAGGTACCAAACTCCGGCGGAAACGGGCAATACTGCCCCGAGCCCAATTTTCCCTCGGCTCAGGAGGGAGTAGACCATTAGATCTTGTTGGTCACTTTAGTTTCTCTATTGTGTTTGTTTCCGCAGCGAGGTTCGAACTTTCCACCTACAGAACGGTAGGCGAACGCCCTACACCTGCGCTACAGACGCGACTAACTTCTTTCAATTTCTTCACTGTTTTCGATTTTGATGGATGGAAGTTGCTTTGAGACTAGTCGAACGACTTTTCATTGCTACCACATCATCACCAAGTATAACACAACGAAAACATTTTGGTTCACTGATTGCTTGCCAATTGATTCAAGAGTTGATGGGCTTCGTTTAAGACCGTGAAAGTGAGTCTGTTCATTAACAACACGGTACAGTACAACCCAATGCAATTGTTTAATTGGCTCGGGAAATGTTAAAAGTGTCCCAAAGCGTTTTATAAAACGCGCTAAAATTCGACTTTTATTGACGGCACAATGAATCAAGAAATGAGACAGTAAAAAAGCACTGCAAAACGAAGCAGCTTGTCAGTTCGAGAAACACGTACTTCTCGGTCCAAAATCTGTTTTGACAAAAACAAGCACGACTATAACTGGAACAACATCAAAACATACACACACATAGAGTTAATTTAAACAAGATTTGCTACCGCTAAAAATAGCGCATTTATTGCGTTTTTGTTCCAATAATTGAATGTGCTTCCCTAATGCTTCGCAATTTGCACATTTAATGATGGTTTATACAGGTTGAAATGCCATTAAGTCAAAGGAACTTTTCCGATGTGTGCGAAATTGCGTATTAGAAAACGTCCAGCACCATAAAAACATCAAGAATTTGAAAGGAATTTACATTTTTACCACACCTTTTCTTCTACGTGTGTTCATCTATACATTGAACGGTAAACCACATAATGGGTTTTCGCTATATCATAAAAGGCAAAATCAAAATAGCAAACGTTTGTGTCTTGGTTATGGCTAGCAAAGTCTTGGTTATGATGGCTAATTTGCGTTTAAACAGCCGCGTCCAAAGACTCTTGAAACCGTCCCAAGACATGACATTTGCAGTCGCTAGAACTACGATAAAAACCAGAAATTCAAGACAATACCAATGGCAATGAACATAATTTCAGTGTTGCGAACACGAAAAAACCTGTACACGGACACGTTGAATGGACAAGACAAAGAACATTGAAAACTGAAAAATCAAAGCTTGAGAGATGGCCCGTAGAACGTAACGAATAATCAACACAATTTTCGTTGCTGACTGATCGGTCAGTGAATTGAGTGAGACACCGGAAAATGACGGGAGTTTTTAGCATGAGCGATTTCCAAATCGCCATAAATCGTTGACAACTCGTCATGATAATAATGTTGGTTGACTTCGTCAATATTTTTTTTTGTCGACAATAATGAACGGCAATGAAGAAGGAGAAGCGTTATTGTCTCACACGCTGTGCTCGTCGGGTGAACTGCGCGATTTTCTCGTATAAACTCTTGATGAAATGTCCGGTGCCGCTGTCTTTCTGCCGGTTGGCATGATGCTGAAAGCCGTACGGCTCTGGACGACCGTCGAACGATTTTCGGCCTGTGTGAAAATAAGCACGTTTACTGTTTTGGTAAACTTATGTACGAGGCTGTAATGTTTTGCCCAGACTATGAGATCTGTCTGTGGTAAAACACCTTTGGCAACTCTGCCTGGTGTCCGTCGCACTGACGAGTCAGGGGACACCGCACCGCGGTTTGCGTCTACCGGGCGAACTTCATGCTTTGTGTTTGGTGAAGGTGTTGCTGGATAAATTTGAGGATGGATGGACAAATGGTGTGTCTACGATTGGTTCGAGACATTTATATCTTAAATGAATTGCCCGTGTGTTTTCGAATGAAAAAAAAGACAACCGACCAGATGGTATTCGTTGGCAGACAATTCGATCGTAATATACGCCACCGGGAAAGCGTCGCATCCATTTCGGATTCGACCACTGCGTTTCGGCCAGTAGCTCGCAGAAGCCTTCGCGGCCGAACGCTTTCGGCTTGTAATAGTTCACGGAGGAACAGTGCTCGTGCAGGTAGCATTTCTGTACGCACATCTGAGCGGTCAACGCTTTCGACGTCTCAAGTAGACGGCCGAGGTAGATGAAATTGTCGACGGCTTCGCCTCGTAGCTCCATGTTTGCGCCCTCGCATACTGCAGAGCGTTGTGTATGAGAAAAAAAGTGGCACAGGTCATTCATACAACAGGTGAATTGAGAACACCATGTACACGTGTATTGTTATTAAAAGCTTGATAAAACTTGCGCTTTTACAACATTTCAGCTAACTTAACATTTACAACTTGTGTCCTATGACACAAGAAAGAAACAACAAAAGCTCATATGAAGCAACTAACATTGCTCATCGATAGTGACATCGTAGAAACTGAACTCAACCGCTGGCTGATCGCGCTCAATAGGCACTGGGTACGGTGGTTTCTTCTCGTCAATAATCGTCGGTTGTTGTTGGTGGTGTTGTTCAGATGCTGTGGAAATCGGAGGCGGCGGCGGTGGAGGCGGCCTGGGCGGAGGTGGGGGCCGGCCGAGGCCAGGCTGACTGTCGCCGGTGATCGTGGATATCAAGTTCAACAGCACAATGGTCGGACTGAACAGCACTTGTTGGTACCGCATGTTTGCTATGTATGTACGTTCGTGGTCGAGAATTGCACGTTGATTCGGCTGTTGGTTCGCTGTTGGTGTTCTCTGAAAAATTAGTGAAAATCAATCAGAAACGTGAACCGAGACTCCCTGATGCTTGCATGAAATCATAAAATTAAAAATTAATGTTTTTGATAAATGTGCCCGAGATTGTTATCGTTGTTGCAAAATAACTGGATTGCGCTTGCCAACTTTAAAAGCAAAATAAACCAAATTGCAAGTGAACAAGCGCCGGCCAGAAAGTGAGGGCGTAATTATGTGCAAGATTTACGATTGCTTGAAGCGGCATTTTAATCACACAACACGTTGCATGCTCGCTTTGAAACTGTTTTTTTGCGAAAAGTTCAAATAGTTCTCAGTGAAGAAAAATCAGCGCGAAAATGAAAGACGACAAGTACAAAATGCATGCAGCGCACGTAAGCACAGCAGACACTGTATGGTGACGCAGTCACTAACGACACTGATTGCCGTTGGTGCTGCGCGACGCAATATTTAACGAGCAATCCAAAGTCTCGATTTACTTTGGTATGCGTGTAACAAGGTTTCGTCGTGATTGACTACGTTTGAATACAAAGTGCGCGTTTGAATGCAGGTGCAACAGCGTGCAGTTTTCTTTTAATAACTTTTATTGGCTGCGCTGAATAATCACAATGTGCTGCCACAGTGAAGATGAAGAAGAGAACATTTTACAAACGGGCACCGCAAAATTTATTTCCGCAACTTTTTCTGCAAATACCCTGCAGAGTAACACTTATAGCACCATTAATAATAGCCTTAACCACCACACCAAAGAACGTTGTGATGCATGGTGCAAGCAACACCGTTCGGTTTTTTGCGGGTTTTGAAAAACTGACATTTTTTCTTTACACTAAAGAGACTTGTTGCATGTGTTGCAGGAAAATTCGTGAAACCTTCGGATGATGTGACAGCTTATGTTGATTCATAGCGCTGTTTTACGGGGTTTCAACCGGATCAAACCGGACAGCATACAAGGACGATTCCGTGTGCTAATTATTAGGCGTGGTGTCATGACGCGCATCATCACAACAACAGTAGTATAAACAGCAAAATCGTTTAGCTTGTCAGATTTGTCAACAAGTTTCGATGCTATTTAGAACTTATGGAAAATGGTTTAAAAAACTTGCGGGACTAACAACTAACTGACTGGCGTATTAGAGTGACAAGACAATATGCATCATAACGGACGACGTTGCATGTGAATTCCTGTCTGTTTTTTTGTTCATTTTGTTTCTCAAAAGAGTGGTTGTGCCACATTCCTGATTTGATGTCATGCAATCTTTGATACACTGAGACTTTTGTGCAGACACATACGTTTCTTGCTGTTGTTATCTTCACTTCTGTGCTCCTCTGCTGTCCGTCCCATAAAAACGACCAACCAAAAGGCGACATGCAACGAACACACACACACACACACGTGCATTTGTGCGCGCAAAAAAAGAAAACTATTTTTATTACTCTTTGCGTAAAAGTGAACGAGCGAGAGCGGTTAGCGTCGTATTTGACACCACCAACGTCAAATATGCTTTTTGCACGTGTTACTTGATTACTGAAATTAAATGCGTTTTGCGGCGTGTGCACACGAGAATGCAGGTGTTGCGGTGGCAGAAATGGCACAACATATTTAAGACAAAAATATGAAAAAAAAAATCTTTCCCGACGAAAAGGTAAAATAATGCCGCAGCCAGCATACCCGTGGTTCGTACGCAGCTATCAAAACGGTGGGACGAACGCAAACCGGTGCGCAGCGCGCGAAAAAAAAACTGCCAGCTGCACACCGTTTTGAGAGAAAAGTTTGTTGTGCCCAAATAGCCCTGACACCGCAGAATTTCTCCCGAATTTTTTGTGGCTTGCGCATCTCGATACCCTTCCCCACTCAATTCCCACAGCGTCGCAACTAGCGAAATAGCAAGATACCAATGCTAGAGCTAGATAGATACGCATTATAGCTAGTTAACGGCTGAATAATGTTGCCGTGGAAGTGGGTTAAGGAACTTCTTGTCATGTCACAACATAGTCTTAACAGAGGAGTCGCTTCGAAAGTGTTCTACGTTTTTTTAAATTGGTGTAATCAAGCGGGGGAGCTCCGATTGGCAGGTACGATACGCACCAAGACGTGCAATTAGAATTATCGTGCGTGAGACAGTGTATGAGGATCACGTAAAGATCATGATAGAATTGTGTTGTGTGTGTGGTGTTGGTGATATCGGAGATGGGTGATTTGTCACAAACTATCGTGAGCGTTGCGCAAGATTGTTTTTCGGCAAGTTTTGACGTAAACAATGGCGCTCGATCGCATAGAGGCCGTAAGAACAATTGCACCGTTGAGCGTAGTAATTATACGCACGTTTTTTACGCATTTGTACATTGTCAACTCACATGACGTCTGTCTCTCTTGGCTGTCGGCTGTGCTGACCCGTTCAGCAAGTTGTCTTGTGATTGTGACGCCGTCCAAAAATCACGGTTTCAGTTTTTTTCCAACGTTCGCTTCCTTGTTCAGTTTGTGCTGAGAAAGATGTTTGTTTAAAAAGAAATATGCATATGGTTTGTATGATTTTATTATCAACTGTCATTCTTGATGACACACAATATCGACGAGTTGCTGCGTGTGTGAGAGAACGACCAGTGTGAACAACGTTCACGGATCTTTTTCTTCGTTGCAAAATAACTGCTGAATATGATGAAAATACATGCTGTGTTCATGTGTTGTTTTGATGTCAGTTGTGACTTGTGACAGGAGTTTTTTCTCACTTTGGCTTGATTTGGTTGTTTACGACTTGATTTCGCGACGTTGCCACTGGCAGTCTAGTCTGGCCGGACTTGACAACCAGAGTGTCGTCAGGGATGTTGGAGTGGTGTCATGGAGTCATGAGCACTGAGAAGTGTTTCTTTGCAGTCTGTCGCGTTTTGTTTTGTTTCACTTCATGGAAGTGAAATTCATCAATTCAAGAATGATCAACATACTGAAAAAAACAAGTTTCAAAATTTGATCGTTACACATGAGTCACAGAAAGGAAGGAAGCGCACAGAAAACATGTTTACTGCTGGCATATTTTTTTTATTTCAAAGTGGAACACAAAGTAAGAAAATGTCAAAAGGACTTTGTTCGTTCGGTGAAGCAAACAACGACAATAACATGTTTCAGCATCTACCGTATTACCTCTATTAAACCCCCCCCCCCAAAATTAAACCCCCCCCAAAAAAATAAACCCCCACCCCCTCGACAAGTTTCCAAATAATCCCCCCCCCCCAAAAATAATCCCCCATGGGGGATTATTGGAAACCTGTTTGAAACACATACCCAGAAAAACATCTAT
>JASANC010000245.1:0-46414 GCA_030248135.1 Theristus sp. LFF4_11 | reverse complement strand
ATAATATAACAACCCCAGATTTCCTTTCATTTTGTGTTTGTTGATTTTTCAATTTTCTGGACAAAAATGGCTGTATCTCGAGTTATATAACACCAAATTAAACGATTCTTTCACGTTTCCAAACTAAAATGCACTCAGGATTTCAAAAAATGTGTTGAATTTTGCGCATCTATTACGAATTTGCGAATAAAGTGTAAAACAAGTGGTGCAACATGCAGATTTCTGGTGGCCCATGGTTGAAATGCGGAAAAATATAATACAATTTTAACGAACTGCATAAACAAACAAAACACATCAACCGCTAGTTCATTTTTAGTTTCAGAAGTTTGTTTTGGTGCACTTGTAGAAATTTACAAGTTGATTTAAGCACCTTCCTTTCAGTGGACATGTTTTTTGTCACTTTTCAAAACTCATGAGGTGTCACAAAATGCGAGGTTGATGTGGTCAATCAAGGTGTGCTCTGAGCACACAAATTTTTGCAACTTGTGCAACTGGTTTTAAACAAATCCAGTCTTTTGTTCCCATTATTCATTCGTCACCAATAGTACTATTTGAATAATGAACCCATTACTCATTATTCAAAATAGTATTATTCAAATAATTTGAAAACCCCATTATTCATTCGTCAACTAATGAATAATGAGCCAATAGTATACCATCTATAGTATAGTGTGATGTTTCCTGCAGGCATTGCTGGAGGAGGCAGAGTTCTGCCTGCAAATAATGCATGATAGCATCACATGTACGTGCGTGCAACAACCAATCAATCAGTATAGTTGTATATTGTAGATTGATTGTAATTTTTGTTTCTGCATCTATTTTTTTGGGTTTCTTTTCTGCATGTTGCTAAAAACGCTTGGACTTATTCATGATCTTTCAGTGAACGCTCGTAAAACAATTTTGGGCTAACCAACGGTAACGAAGATTGTATTCGACTGCACACGCAACCAAATAACCAGCGTAAATGCGAACACGACTTCTTCTGCAGCCAGTATAGGGCATCGATGGAAACTGCACGAAGATGCCCCTATCAGCGCGCAGAACAAGAGAAACGCATATCGTCGCCACTTGGAATCTCGAATCAGTGGCAGCACGAGCAAACCAAGCATGGTCAAAGAGACAAGACAAACTAGGAACAACAACCAGACACGTGAAACACCTGCAAAATGTTCACCTATTGTTCACCTGTACAAAATTGTGTGATCCACTGTTTTGCTGATGTTTCAGCCCGACATAACCTCCGTCTGCGTTGGTCATCATTTTTGATTGGGCTGTGCAGCCCGGGTCTTGTTGTACCGACGAGCCTGGGGGCCGCGGTATACGCTCACCAGGCGGAACCGCAAGAAACAGTGCTCGCACGTTGTAATTGAAAAAGTGTGGGAAACGGGGAAAAAGACACTGAACCTTTTTGATGATATCTGATAGTGAATTGCATTTTAGTGCTAATTTTTGCAGTGTTGCGTGTGCAACAAAACAATACGTTTTTTAAAGAAATTTGTTGCTTTTGTTGGCAAAATTCTCTGGATAAGTCAAAGATCGCTTGCATGGTGTGCGCAGTAGCAGGTGTCTGCAGATGTCACCAACACTTGCGGCCGTCAGTCCATAGACCAGTGCGGTGTACCCCCAGAGTAGGTGATGTCGAGCACCATCGTCGATGTCGCGCGTAACCTTCACCGTGATCACCTCTGTTTGCTCACCAAATACGGGTGTCATGATGACAACTCTGATGCGTTTGAATTCTTGCGCAAAATGATGGCTGCTTGAGCAGTTGTAAAGAGTGTTTTGTGTATCACCAGAGAGAAAGACTAAAAACGTTTTTTTATGATTGTTGATTTCAATATTTTCAAACTTTCTAAACTCATTAACTTGTTTAAATATGTTTCATGGGCGAAAATTTTTAGCCGATAAAATTAGGATTCTTTTGTGTCGATCGATAGGTAGAGCTCCAGCAGTATTCAAGATCCATTCAATAACGATCTAGCACCCTGAATATCAAGGTCAAACAAAGCAAGTACACGTTTCAATATGAAACTAGAAATCAGCTTGCAGAACAAAAAGAAATCAAAAGACAAGCCAGCCAGCAGCACCGTGCAGCAGTACCGTGGGCGAGGGGGGGGGGTGGGGGGGGGGGTACACCCGCCCCCAGAGCACCAGAGACCGGCGGGTGGGGGAGGGGGGGGGGGGGGCCCCGGGCCCACCCCCCTAAAACCGGGCACCCCCCCCCCCCCCCCATCGGACCCCCCCCCCCTCGAAAATTTGGCCGACACCCCCCCCCCCCACACCCCCCATGAAATTTTGTCTGGCGGAGACCCCCCCCTCAAAATTTTCCGCACACCCTAAAATTTTTTTCGAAACTCATGATTTTTTGTCTATAAAGTCCATAATATAAGCTGAATATGTGATAACTTGACCATCTTCATTGTAATTTCAACGATTTTGCAGCAAAATTTAGCGTTTTTCCTTCAAAATTTAAGCGAAAAATTATCATGGGGGGGTGGGGGGGTGGACCCCCCCCCCACAGAAAATTTTGAAAAAATGCACCCCCCCCATGGGACCCCCATGGGGGGGTCCCACGTTACCATAGGTTGGACCCCCCCCTCACTTTTTGGTCGGCACCCCCCCCCCACGGCACCATACCCCCCCCCTTCGAAAATTGTTTTGGGCCCACGGTACTGCCGTGCAGTGGTCAGTTTTATAAAAGTGAGCAGTGTCAGAAAAAAGAGTTTCTCAATTCTCAATTTATTTCAACTCAACGCGCTCGAAGCGGTAACGACCCCCCCCCCCCCCCTAGGGTTGTTAAAAAAACAAAAATCGTCATTTTTGTTGGTTGGCCTACATAAGTCACAAAATATATAGGGCGTTAATTAAAGTTAACTTCACGCTCTTTACTGGTTTCTTCTTCTTTGCCCGTTTTTCTTGGTATCATTGCGGCCTCTGGCCCGAAGAGTTGCGCCCCGTTCGATTCCGGCCCAAATATTTCGGGCCCGGACGATTCCAGCCCGAATATTTCCGGTCCGGACGATTCCGACCCGGCGAATTTTCCCCAGAACGACCAATAAACTGCTGGGAGTTGGGAGGATTGATTTTTTTTTCGCATTCCACAATTAACGATTTTAAAATGATTAAAAAAAGAAAATAAGCTTCAGCCAAATCCAATCCCAAAACTAAGCAAAGTTGTTGTAGGTCTCCTAAGCCAAGCCTTTTACATAAAGGCTCTTCGGAAACGTGAGTTTTTGAAAAAAACTGTTTTGCCGTGATTTGTTTGATTTTGGATTCATCGAAGATCACGAAAAACGGTACAGGTGGTTTACTATTGCTCGTAAAACATCGCCAGGCCGGAATTGTCCGAGCCCGAATTCTCCGGGCCGCAATCGAACGGGCCGCAATGAGCGGGCTGCAACTCTTCAGGTCGCAATTTACTGAGCCGCAATTGAACACACACCTGCGTGAATTGGTGCAAGTGGGCTGAGTTTTGTCTTATTGGATTCGGATTTCACATTCTCTCATTCCCATTCCGTGACTTATGAAGCTTCACGATTTTGGTTTGTTTTTTTTTAATTTTTTTAATTTCAAAAATCAAAGTTGTGCTAATCTCGCTTTCGCTACTGTCGTAAAATCAAATTGGTTATTTTCACCTTGTCAAAAAGGCTTGGCTTAGTTAGGAAGGATTAGGATTAGGGTTGGGATTAGGAACCAACAACGACTCATTGCAAGCAACCTCAGCCCAGATCAAAAATCACAGGTCATTCATTTTGTGTAGGCCAGGCCAGGGCCATTTGTTTGGCTGTAGGTCGATCCGGTACCGGTCGATCCGGTACGGTCGATCCGGTACCGGTCGATCCGGTACCTGGCAATTTTCTAGGGCGGTCGATCCGGTACCAGGTCGATCCGGTACCAATTGAAATTTTCAGCTGTTTTACGGTTTTTTTTGGCGTTCAATTCGTTATGTTTTCGATTTTTCTTTGGTTGATTGTTGATACGATTGTTGATGATACGATATGAGACGACGACGACTTGCGACACCTGGTTGGTTTTGGGAATCGTAATCTGATTCTGAAAAAAGCAAAACAAGTGTACCATATGTTTTTTTTATTTTCTGAACTATTTTCCAGAAGAAGCTCCAAGACGGTGAAAATTTGCAAAATTATCAGCTCAGCAAGAAAAGGAGAACAAAATAAAAATATGAAGACTGATTCGGTTCTCTTTTGGAGTCATAGTTGTTCCAGAGCCGAGGGGTTGGGGGGGGGGGGGGCGATATAGATAGCTGGAGCAAATTTTCTAGATAGATAGATAGCTGGAAAATTTTGGGGGGGGGCCGCGGGGGGGCCATGTGACTTTGGGGGGGGGCGGTCAAAATTTTGAAATTTGATAGATACTAGATAGCTAAAACGCTAAAAAACTATAAAAACAGCAAAATAAAGCTAAAAATAAACTAAAAATCAAGTATAAACGCATATTTTACCTAAAATTAGCGAAATTTTCAAGAATTACGAGCAAAAATGGTCAATTTTGGTCAAAAATTGACTCATTTTGTGTCTTCGAAGACAAAAATTTTCCGATAGATAGCTGGCTGAGAAATTTTTTCAGATAGATAATAGCTGAGCCGAAAAAACCTGTTTGATAGAGATAGATTCGAAAATTTTTTGGGGGGGGGCGGCCCCCCCCCAGGCCCCCCCCCAGAACAACTATGTTTGGAGTTGAGGAAAAATGTCTGTTGTTTTTATTTTCATATTTCCCGCAAAAAAACCTGCGGTAAAATGTTTCAGACATCAGATAAAATGAGAGAAACGAAGAAAAATGGAAAACAAATCAGAAACAAATTGAATTGAATGCTAAAACAGTTGAAAATTTCAATTGGTACCGGATCGACCGAGTACCGGATCGACCTGGTACCGGATCGACCGGTACCGGATCGACCGGTACCGGATCGACCGTACCGGATCGACCGGTACCGGATCGACCGCATGCCCATTTGTTTTGCGTGGGGCCATTCATTTTGTCGGACCATTTATTTTGTTTAGGGCCGTTTATTTCAGTAGCGAGAGCGGGACCTTGGGTGAGGGGGGTGTTTGCCAAATTTTAGAGCGGGGGTGTCAGGTGCCTTCTCGGTGAGGGGGGGGGTGCACGGGCAGCAAATTTTCCTGAGGGGGGGTGCACTGGCAGAAAAATTTCGTGAGGGGGGTGCACAGGATCGCACGGGTAATACCAAATTTTTGCCTTAGAAAAACACAGAAATTCTTGTAAAATACAGAATATTTTGTGCAAACAAGCTGCTTGTTTGGTCAGAAACAACAAAATCTATGCAGGGACAGACACAAACGTCAAGAAAAATGCAAAAATAACGGTATTTTTGGAAAAAAATTGAGATGAGATTGGGTGCGTGCGATCCCGTGTTTTCTCGCGGAGGGGGGGTGGGGGGAGTCAGTCTAGTACCCGTGGCGAGGTAAAGGGGGAGGGGGGGGGGTACACGTAGAGATGTCAAGAAAAAAAAATTTCTATTTTTTTTCTTTTTAAAAAAAAAAATTTTTTTTTAATTTTTTTAAATGAAAGTTGTTCAGAATTTTTCAGGGAGTCCGAATATCACCATCTGAGGAGCCACCGACTTACCATATGACCCCCACTCATATGGGAGGAGGGTGAAAATTTCAGACTTGGTTTCGGCGACCCCATTTTCCCACCGACGACATCACGTCTCGTGTTTTGCCTCTCAATTCACCTCAAATAACACGGAAACAAGTTCAACAACAAACCGGTGTGATCATGCTGACGACACGAGGCGAAACAGCAACGAGCAACCAACGAAGTTACGCTTGCAGTGGCAGACAGTGCAATTTCGACCTTTCGAGATCCTGAAAAACGATGCATAAATGTGAGTTCTCTGCTTCTATCTCACCTTAGCGGCATCGGAATTTGTTGAACTAGCCTTTGCGACGCTCAAGTACTTCAATGCGCGAGTCGATCATCACTCACCAAGGCTGAAAACAGTCGATAAATCGATCCAGAATACCACCTGCAGCGTTGAAGACTAAGTGACAAGGTAAAGTCAAAGAAAATTTTTGTTGAACTTTCGAAAAATTATGCCAAAAACGGCATTTTCAGGGCACATTAAAGAAAAAATTTCAAAAATTTTTAATAAAAAAAAAATAAAAAAATGCTGTTTTTTTACTTTAAAAAAAATTTGACCGTTACATCTCTAGGTACACGGGTATCTGCCCGTGCACGGGCAGGATTTTCGGCTGAGGGGGGTGGACGTGGACCCCCCCCACCCCCCGCACTTTTGCTACTGGTTTATTTTGTCTTGAGCCACGCATTAGAGCGCCAAATTGTCAAGGTCTAACTGTCTTGCAAGGTCTTGCAGAACAACGAAACTATCAAAACACTGAAACGAATTTGTCAAACTATTGAACAGCTCTGAAACGGAGGAATTAACTGGTGCATTCACGCTAGGGTCTCGCTCGGCTGTTCCGGCCGGATCCGGCAAATTTGCTCCAATTTTAGGCGCCGGAAACCGGAATCCAGATCGGATCCGGCTCCATCTTTTGTACCATGATTTATGATTCACAGTTCACACCCCCATGATTGATACTGAGTGTATTTATTGTATTTGTTGTATTGAAAAAAGAGTGGAAGACTTAACTGGAAAAAAAATTTCAGTTCAAAGTTCAAATCGATCTATTGGTGAATTGGTGTATTGGCCCTCCTATCCTGGACCTTGTTGACCCAAAAGATGACGCCGATGCACCGGCTGCCGATTCAAGATAATGTTCTATTGCTGCCGTGGTGGCGAATTGCAATGTCACTTGTATTTTTGTTGATGTTGAGGAAGTCCACCGGCGAATTCAATGCGTTAGAGGCAAAAAAAGTAATGTACGACGTTCGACTGGAGACAAAGCCTGTTGACGTAAATAAACTGGAGCATTTTCTTTCGTTGCCCGCGATGTCAAGTGTTCATGATCGAGACAGAAACGCTCCTAGAGCGTCATGGCAGACAACAAGAGTGTCTGAGAGCACTGACGCAAATCCAGACGATGGTGGTCGAGATGAGAGGCACAGAGATGCTGAACAGCATCAACAATCTGGCGGGCAACATCAGGCTCAGGCTTCGGTGGAAGCAGCCAAACAGAGTGACGCAAATGTGCGTTTCCGCGATGTTGTTTTTCATGTGCATAACAAATGATGGCCGAAATTCGGTGTAGTTCGTATTTTGATTGATTTACCTATCTCGTTTTATTTAGTCCTAATTGAATTATTCCAGCATGTTGCGAGCACAACTGATGATGAACAATCATTGACAATCGTGCACGATTCTGTGACACTGGCCTCTGAATTCGGCCAGCAGTTCGTGTGCAAGTTGCCGAGGCTGGAGTTGATATTGCCCGAGTTGGATGAGCAAGCGAATGTGGCTGCTGAGAGTCTTGACAATCTTTCCGTTGAAAATGTAACCAAAGTGCTGGACACTACATTCATTCTGTCGAAATGTTTGAAAGCGGTTGGTTTTGTTTCGCGAGGTCACGACTTTTGTAAAAGCTGAATTTAAAACAACACAAACGAACGAAATAAAATGATATTCAGACAACCGGTTGGTGGACATACGAATATTGTTACGGAAAAGACGGCAAATTAACGCAGTACCATTTGGAAGGTAGCTAGCACATTGGAATTTTAGGTTTAAACGATGTGTGTTTTTGATTAAAGTGTCGAATGGTCACGCAGGTAATGAGAAGATTGGCGATACAATTTTGTTGGGTCGATTCAACGGTTTTGCGGAGCCTGGAGATGCTCTGCAGTACGGTCGAAGCAGCAGAACAGCGTATGTGACTCAGTACCTGGTTGGTGGCACTCTCTGTGACATCACCGGCAAACCGCGCACCGCACAAGTCCGCGTAGGTTTTTTTAGACGTTTTCTTTGTTACTCACCAGCTTGTTGCTCTTTACTGTTCTTGGTTACTCAACCGACGGAAGAGCGCATTGGTCAGTTCTGTCGTGCATCTCGCACCATCTGCAACATTTCCAGCATGTTCGTTGTCTCGCACGCAGCGCACAATCTGTGTTCAGTGTGTTTGTCGTTCGCCGGAATGTTTTCGCGTTTTCAGTTTTACTGCGACCCGGACATCTCTGAGACGGACGGTCTGATTGAGGCGGTTGACGAGCCTTCGACGTGCAACTACGTGCTCACGGTGTACGTCGGCTCGCTGTGCTCTCTGCGCGCGTACCGCCCCCGCGACCGCCCTGAGCACGCGCACGCCATTCACTGTCGGCCGCTGCTCTCGACCGCCGATTTTGAGAGGTCTGCTGATGGTGTAAAAATGTAATTTTTAATGACGACAAGATTTGGAAAAAGAGTGTAAAAACAGTGCGTAATGCGAATCAAACTTTTGGTTGGAAATATAGAACTTTTAGGCACAACCAGCAAGTTCAAGAGGCCGCTGCAGAGGCAAGCAAGCAGAAAGAGAAACAAAAGACAAAACCAACGGACAAATCAACAGCCGAAAAATCGAAGCCAAAAAAGCCAACGCGAGAAGATATGCTGAAACGTGCCGAGGCCATTCGTCAAAAACTGAACAAGCAACACCCGAATCTGTCACCGACCGTTCGAAAGACGCTCGAACAACAAATAGAGCAGATGACGCAAGCGAGCGTGCTGTCTGATGGAATGATGCAGTTCTCGTGGAAGTTGATGGCGATCACTGAGCAGGGAGAGGTGATACAACTGAATGAGCTCGACTTGCAGGATGAGCACACTGATGGTGACACTGCTGGTAGGTTCAGTCGCTAAGCGGCATCATCCAAGGTCACGGCTTACGGGGCATACACAGTTCGCAAATGATACCAAGGTTACGTGTAGCTGGGCGCTTGGTTTATGGTTGCTCTTGAATGTAAGCTGATTCGTTTTTGTAGTTCGATGCAGGTAATCAGCGTGGTAGAATCAACTTTTTCCACCAATTGCAGAATTTTGCTTGCGTGACCTTGAGTGTATAGAACTGAGACAAAAGTTCAAGCATGGACTGTAGTCCGTCGTAGTGCTGTCGGAGGTGTATGCATGCAACATGTATTCTTTGCCATGTTTAACTGAACTCTATGCACATTAATTATTTTTCGAATGTTGCCCGTTCAGATGCAGCAGTAGACACAGAATCTCAATCGCAAGCGACAACACGCGATCAAGACGGTGACCAGCAGGCTGCAACCGAGATCAACCAAGGTGATGGTGATGGTGATGTTGTCGAAGTCGAAAGTGCTGCAGTGGACGTTGACGGTGACGCAGTGGACAGCGGTGCTCAATCGACCGTCGGTGCTGCGAAACCGGTGAGCGAGCAGAGTGACACTGAAGAAGACGATGACGATTACTATTGGTTGTTGAACCACAAACCCGACGACCCACGCCGAGACAAGAAAACCAAAAGCGTGGCACGTAAGGCGAGGGAGTATTTGAACGCGTTGCAAGGAGAGTCGAGCAGTCCGGTCATCAGTTTGCCGCCGTTCACAAAGACACATCGGTTGGCATCGATTAAACGCCAACTGCGCAGCACACTGCAGCTGGTGCAGCGTGTCCATCGGCGCTTTGCGGCCGACCGAAACGAAGACTCTCTGATGGGTGCGTTCAACGTTCGCCAGACAGAAATGCTGGAAAAAAACGTTTGCTCGCGTATTTTCTTGGTGTTTTGTGTTCAGCCAACAAGGCGCAAACGTTGCGCGAGCAAATCACCGGCAGCGCCGAAGTGCTGCGCAGTCGAATCGCTCACTCGATTGCGCTGGTGCGTGAGGAATTGCTGGGCATGAACCACTGGGAGCTGTCGCGTGCGCCCATTGACGCGGTGTACGTGCACGAGTTGCGCACGGGCATTCGCGACGCCATGGAGACGCTGCAGCGACAGTTCACGCTGCACATCAACGGTAAACTGCAGCATTCGCTGGTGCGCTGTATTGTGTCGCTGCTGCACGTTCATTACCGTGATATTGTCAGCAGCTAGTGGTTCTGTGTGTGTTCTGGTTACTCGGCTAGTTCTGACGTTCTACAATGCGTTTTGCAACGCTGTGCCCGTTTTCAAGATGCAGCGCACAGCGTGGACGCAGCCAACGATGATGATCGCTACGAAGCATTGTCGGAAGCGGTCGAGTGGCTGCGCAAAGTGTCCGAGAGACGAGTGACAGCGATGGTGGCCGAAGTGAAGTCTGCGCAGCAGCGCTACCGCAGAATGTACGTCCATGGGGACACGCCGTTGAGCGACATCTCCATGCGCCGCAGTGCGCCGTCCGCCAACGACCCGCCCCTCGTGTGGTTCGTTTCAGTTTGATCCTGCTGCTGCAATGAATCCGCCAGTTGACTCTTGAAATAAACCGTCGTCCTTGGAGCTTGAAGACCTCTGTCGTGTGCTTGCGATGTAGCAATTTACGCCGCGAGCTGATAAGCGATCCAGGTAAAATTAGTGAATATGTTAGTTGTCTTTGCACAAAACTATTGCATCAGGCTGTCTGACGAGGAAGCCAAAGGCAAGTGGACATACGTGCATGAGGCTGCGTTTGAGTTGCTTGAGGAAGAGTGGGATTTGGACGATGCCGTCGTTCAAATGATCAACGATCGATACTCGCAAACGTCAGTAAACAAATTAAAACAAAATTCACATGTTAAAAAATTGGGTAATCTTTGAGTGGCCGTTTGCTGGTCTGTGGTCAAGTTCACCGCCGGATATTCTACAAAATGCCTTCTTTTTGGGCTTTTCTACGCATTGGCAGTGAGCTTTGTGGTTGAAAAATTGTGAACCGTGAGATAATCGAATCCTTCGGTGTGACCTAATCGCAAATTGGATATAAACCGACAAGCCGAATTTTTCTGTTGTTTACCACGAAGGTGTGAAAGGAAATGTCGTTGAGTTAATATTAGCAGATTCACGTGTTTCAGTTCGGTGGCCGATGACGAGCCGCTGGAGGCAGATGATGAGCTCGACCCGTCTGCAATGCGAGAGCAATACGTTCGTGAGGTGGACAGTCGTGTGCGCCAAATGTCCTCAGCGATGCGTTGGGACAACTTCTGGAGGGAGGCAGCCACCAGGAGACTCGTTGCACTGCTGGATGCTGCGTTTGCTGAGACCGAGGCGAGATTGCAACTCGATGCGCTGCAGTACATGTTCGATAAAATGCTGTTCAATGAGATGATTCTGGTTGGTAGACGTTTGGCGGTACACCAGTGCATTGCGTTGCTTGTGTTCATTTCTTCGGTTTAGAAAAAGTGACATTTTTTTGATCTCACGTCGTGATGGATGTTACAAATTTAGTTTACGTTTTGGGGTACCAGTGTCTGTTTGTTTTTGTTGTAGCACAGTGTGTCCAGCTTTTTTCAGCCTGTCGAGCAGCAAATAATGTCGGCCAGCAAACACTGGCGTCCCTCCGATGGTTTTCGGCATCGTGCCGCCGTGTATCAAATTCTCAAGAGACGTCTGCAAAATCTGAAAGGCATTGTTCGAAATGAGGCCCAACTGATAGAAAGGGCCAAAGAAGCACGGACACAAAAACTGTCGAAAGAACCGCATCGCCCAAAAGCGCCGACGGCCGATCCAGTAGCTCCAGCATCTAAGTCATCGGTTGGAAAAAATCAGAAAGTTGTGTTACAGAAGAAGCCATTGAAAGACCTGGCGTACGACGAAACGAAACGACTGAAGGCTGGACTAAATGTAAGCGATACTGATACTGTACATTTATGCTCCTGATCTCATAAGGCCAATGTGAAATAATAGCGAATGGAAAAGGGGGTTTGGGAGATGAGCGTCTCAGGAAGGGTCGAATTTCCAACTTTTCATAACTCACTGCCAAAATATGAATTCATGCAAAACTAGGTCGATTTGAAAGATGTCAATGACGATGGTGCTGAAAAATCAGACGAATACAAGGCAGCGCATGCAAAGACAGTGAAAGAATTGGAGGCTCGATTGACCGAACAGCTGAAGGATGCCGGATTCGATACTGGTTCGTTAAGCTTGTGTAATGTGAGCGTGTCTGTAGGTTTTGTATGCTGATCACTTGTTGTTGCAGGCCAGCCGATTCAAGTGAAAGTTATGACGTCCGGCTGGGTGGACGACGGCAAAATGCAGGATCTCAGTGCCGAGCAGCTGGCGCAGTTCTCGAAGATGATCGTGAAAATGCTGAACGGCGACGCGGCCACCGTCGCTGAGCAGGCACAACACGACGCGCTCGCTGCTGCGTACGCGTTCACGGGGCACCATCGGGGCCAATCGCACACGCTCACTGAACAGTCGTCCACTCCAACACGAACGCATCGTGCAGATGAGGCCGATGAGGAAACGTAGTGCAGCTTTGGTTGCTGCTGTGGTTCATGTTGCAGCTGTCATGGGCATCAGCAGCCGTTTTTTTGCAAATTGTTGAACAAATGTTAGGATGACAGCAACAGCAACCAAAGTTTGAACATGATTTATAGAAACCAACTATTTATTGTCTTTCGAGACTAAAGAGTTCTATTCACATGACAACCGCCCAAAAAATCAGCTGATTTAAAATTGAAAGGAAATAGATCGCTATCATTTTGATTATCGAGTTATTTGCTAGTCAGTTTCTGTGTTGTACATACTTTCTGTTCATTCAGGGGATTTTTTTATTGTTTTATTACTGAACTGATTTATTCCTGTGTTTTGTGGTTGCTATCATTTTTTGGGTTTCGCCAGAAAAAAACGAGTCATTGTTGGTCACATTTACTTATTACTCCATGTACTTTGTTCTGTCTCTGAGCTCTGTGATATCATATTGTATGGTTCATTTCAATCTTTTGGAGTTTCGTTTTTAAATTGGAAAGATGTAATTTTTCACGGGAATTTTCTTTTGCCACCGAAAAGTGATATTCATTTCTTTCACATATTGATTGATTGAATGATTAGAAGTTGAAGTTGGGTATTGGAGCAGCTGTACCAGTGCAAATAACACATTGGATGCAATCGATTGCAGTGTGCTTGTTTTTGGCAACTGAACTGTTACTAAAGCGGTTACAAAGTATGTAATTACTTTTTGTTGGTTGGTTTTGGAATGAGACAAACAAATGCAGCATGTGTTTTGTTGAGCAGCAACACTTGCCGATGAAACGACTGCAACCGCTTGACAAAGATCCGTATCTGCAAGAGGAATGCGAGTCTGACCATGGGAGAGGCGACGACAGCGACAGGTCTCTCAGTCACAATCATTTGTTGCCATTATCAATTATTTGGGTGCTGCCACTCAACGCGTTTGCAGACGTCGAAAGGACACTGGTTTCAATCTTTATGTGGCATGGCAACTCAAAAAAGTCTGAATGAGCAGATATTTAGGGGATTCAGATCATTCTACCAATTTTGAATTCGTCATGCAAGTAACTATTCACAGTCTACGCGCGCGTTGAGTGTCGGAACCAAAATAAAAAGATCGCCATCAGCGCCAGCGGCCACTCAGTTGCAGAACGAGTAGCACACGTGCGCGCCAGGGTGTCTTGTGCCATGCACATTCATTATAGTTGTGTTTCTGTCAGCTCCGATGACGAGGTGCAGGCGACGATGCGGCGGCATCTTGACGGCGACAACGCACCTGGCGGTCGCACTGGCAGCGTCTTCCGCAGCCAACAACGACACTGCGAGCTCACCCGTCACGGTGAACAAAGACCGCCGAAGCAAATTGGGCGTCGCCGTCGTAACAACAGGCACGGCAATGTTTGACAAATGAAATACAGATACTGGATTTGCTTGAAGTTTTCCAAAGCTGGTTTGCTGAATTCGTGAAGTACCGTTAAGTGGAGTAGCTGATTCGGAAAGTTTGCGTAAGCGCAAGTGTTCGAGACTGCTTTGAATTTGTTTGTCATTTGTCAGAACGAAACTGATCGGGGATGCCGCAGCTTCCAAAAACCAAGACGATCCGTTCGACTGCGAAATGAACGCGCAATTAGACACTGCGTTCAGTGTGTTCACGAGTGCACTGAATATGCAGTCACGTGATCGATGTAGCACCGCTCAACCAAGGTCATCTGCTACTGCTGCCTCGTACACACCAATGGAAACAGTGCAACAACGAACACAAAACATTGGCGGTGAAAACGAAGACGAACACGACCCACTTGGCCTGAACGATCGGGCCAATCAGTCGGATGATGGTGCGCGTTGTTATGTTGGGCTTGCACACAGATTCTAAAGGCTCTGTTTTTGAATTACACTGGAACACCAAACAAATATTCAGTCTGCACAGCCAATCAGCGAACAGCGTCCAAAATGTGTCTTTCGTTTGCAGAATTTGCCACCACCGAAGGACTGACCCACCCGACCAACGACGATTTGTTCTTTGACCCAGACGAAGACGCAGCCAACCAGAAGTGGGTCGATGCGCACAGGGTGAAAGTCACTGAGCTCGGGTCGCCCCGGAAAAAGACACAGAAAAAGGATGACAACGAAAGCGTTGGGGACATGTTTCAGGGGACCAGCTCAAAGTTGGCACACAGTGATGCTGTGCTCAGTTGTCCGGCTTGCATGACCGTGTTATGCAGAGACTGTCAACGGTTTGCTTTCAGTCGCTTTGTAAACGTTATAACAGAAGCAGAATTATAATCGAGCTCAACAATAGACCTGTATCGAGCATGTTGCTCGGTTGTAATGTGTGCGATTTTCAACGTTTCAGGCATGCAGTGTACAAAACTCAGTACCGTGCGATGTTTGTCGAGCACTGCAGCGTGCACGATGGCCAGTGGCTGTACATGCCATCTGGGCCGTCACGTGAGGCACGCCGTCGGAATAAAGGTGTCACCGCTGCTCTCTAACACATTAGTAGCACCGGGGTCACTGTTGTTTTGTTTTTGCACATGTCTCAGTTTCAGAAATTCGACCGAAACAGCGAATAGAAGGCAAAGAGGCGACTTTGCGCGAAGGTGTGCCCGAGAGTGATCTGTTCAAGCCGGTGTCATGCACGTTCTGTAAGACTGAAGTTGGTGTGCTTGATCACGACGATGTTTATCATTTTTTCAACGTCCTAACTGGATATGTGTGAAATGTCAAAGTTTTGCTGTTATTCATTTCTGGCTGAGAAATATGAATGTGTTGTATGTCTTGTAGTTTTATCGTTCTTATTTTATTGTCATTTCGCTATTTCCGCTGTGTCACTGGCTGATCTGGTAAACCATAAATGCATTAATGGGTGGAAGCGAATGCCGACTGAAACCTGCGTGGAGGTCAAGCTCAAACTGCTTGATAAGCAAAAAAACGAAAATCGACGCATCTTCTTCTGAGAAGTTACTTGGAAACTATGATAACGCAAGTAAATAGAGCGGTTTGTGATGTTATTGATTAAGAAGATTCAGAGATGGTCCAACCAACAAACATGTATAAGTTTGCTGACATTATGATGCGTGTGTGTTGTGTTGTCAAAACCGCGTTGTGTTTGTGCGAATGCAAACGGTAATGAAAATTCTTCACAGTGCATTTTTAGCAGCAGCAATATTACATGCAACAGCGTCTGCCTGAACAAGTTTTGGGTTGATTTCACCCGGTTTTACCACGTTTATTTGGGCGTGGTGTTTTCTTTACATTGAATTCAAAATGGCGGTAAGAAGTTTCAGTGCTGTGCAACGCCGTGCTTTCAAGAAGCAACACGCGCGAGATGGACGGCGACGGTGACTCCGTGGGCGTCGGCAACGACTACGAGCAACGACTGCACGCACAGCCGCGCCGATATGGCCGCCAGTTGTCGCTGTCGTCGCCCAACCTGTACGAGCCGTTGGTGTACGAGCCGAGCGCTGCCACGCTGTGTGCCGAGAGTGACTGTGCGCTGCTGCTGCGTGACATCGTGCACGCCCATGAACTGGCACTGGCCGGACCGGCAGCACCACCGAGCAAGGACAAACGCGACCCGCTGGCGGTGTTGCAGCCGGTGGAGAGCACGCCGCTGCTGAGGCGGCCACGGCGCACCGGCGACACCATCTCGTTAGTGGCCTTGTGCCACTCAGTTGTGGTTCACTTTAGCAGTCCAAGAAACCCGATGGCACTCATCTCCGGTGGTTTGGTGCAGAGAGAGGCGAATGGACCCTGAGTGTGCTCGATTTTTGATTCTGCGGTGTGAAAAATATTAAAATAAGCTGTTCAACTGTCAAGCAGTTTTTTTCGAATTTTCCAGCGCGCACCGTGCCGTGATGACGTTGGCCAAGAGCATGTTCAACGCAGGCGTCTTCTCCATTCCGTTTGCCTGGAAACTCGGTGGTCTGTGGGTGTGTTCAGTTGTTTCACTGGTTTTCTTAGCGAAGTTTCAGTTGGAAATTTAAAAAGAACCAGACCAACTTAGATATCTCTGACAGGTGTCATTTATTTTGTCGATCGTGATTGCTTTAATCAACTGGTACGGCAACCACGTGCTCGTGCGCACGTCGCAACACATGGCCGTCACGTACGTTCAAGTGTGCTTGTGTTGTTGGCTGATCGCTTTGCTGTGTTACGGCTAATGTTCCCTTGGCTCAGGTATGGCCGGTCATCGCTGGATTATGGACATTTCACAAAGAAAGTGCTCGACTACAGTGGCATTTTGCATTTTCAAAGGAACAGCAAGAGATACATGTGCGCTTTGGGACAACGAAAAATATTAGCAAACTTTTTTTATTGATATCATTCTTCTTCAGGTACCTGGTGAATATCAACATTTTATTCTATCAACTTGGCATGTGCAGCGTTTCAGTGTTGTTCATTTCAAGAAATCTCGAAAAGGTCAGAATTAGTGAAGTTTTTTTATTGTTTTGAAAGTTGTTCCATAAATTTACACGAAAATCGATCAGTCTCAGATTTGAATTCAAATTGTTTGCCTTGTTGCAGTTAATCTTTGACTTTTTCAACGTTGATTTGCCGTTGGTGCTGTATGCAACGCTGGCCCTTGTAATCGTCTCGATCACAAACATGTTCACTGAATTGAGGGTTAGTCTTTTTGCTTTTTACTCACAAGCCATTTAACCCACGTCTGCACCCTGGGATGAGAGAAATACATTTGATATTGAACTACTCCGACCTGTTTCAGTTTCATTGGTCTTTTTGCCAACTTTAATAACGTCAATCTTTGCTGGGTGCGTGTATCACTTTAAAATGCAACGTTGCAGGTGATCAGCATTCTTGCGATGGCCTCGTCACTGCTGTTCATGAGTGGCATTGTGTTGACGCTGATCTACGCGTTGATGCAGCCGACGCAGTGGGACAAACTCCCCGCGAGCACCAATCTGCTGGACACAATCACGTTCATTGGCATGGCCATGTATGCCTTCGAAGGGCAAACCATGGTAAGACAACCAAAGCACCGAATTTCCTTCGCCACAACACAAACTTGAGTGGTTTTTTACCTGCCCATCTTTCACCTGACACAACTGAACAAAACGCAGATTTTACCGATCGAGAACAAACTGAAGAATCCAGAGGATTTCCTGGAAAACTGCGGTGTTCTGCCGACGACGATGCTGCTGGCGACAGCACTGATGACGGCCATCGGCTTCTTCGGGTACACCTCGTTCGGCGACAACACGCAGACCACAGTGACGCTCAATCTGCCGCCGTGCGTCCGCTTCAGTTCTCTGTTGTTTGCGTTCGTGTTTGCAGTTTCGTAGCAGACTGCGTGTGACCAGCCACAGTGTTGCAGCTCGTGGAGTGCTGTGCTGGTGCTGGTGATTTGCCAGTCTCTGCTCGGCCACAGCATCGCCATGTACGTCGTGTTCGACATGTTCTGGTCTGGCTTTCGTCGTAAAACCATGGCGCGCTGGCGTTTCTGGGCCAGTCATGAGCTGCTGCTCGATAAATCGTTTCGAATGTTCTTTGTGCTCGTCACTTGTGAGCAAGTTTTCTTTCTTGTTTTGGGTTGCAGTGTGCTCGAGCAAAACTAAGCGGCATTCGTGAATGAAGCTGTATTTAGTGACGCACAAACACGGCTATGCGTCGCTAAGTCGTGCCTCATGAATGCCGCTTGATTTCTCGTTCTTGGAGATTCGGACAATAAAACGCCCAGAAGACAATATGTACTTACTTTGTGATTGTCAGCAAGTTTTGCCAGCTTTTTCAGACATTCTGGCGTTGACCATTCCAAAGCTGGATGTGCTGATCCCGTTGGTTGGAGTGACCGCAGGCACGCTGTGTGCGCTCGTGTTTCCGCCGATCCTAGAGACTCTCGCACTTTGGTCGGTCGCAAAGCAACGCGACTTACTCTGGTGGCTGCTTACCAAGTCAGTTGGCATGGCACCACACAGCTACTTACTCACTTAACGCTCTTCCTTATTTGAAAATGACGGTAATTATTAATTTCAGGAACACCACGTTGGTATTGACTGGCGTAGTGTTGATTGTTGTTGGAATTTACACGAATGGCCGCAACTTGGTGCTGTCCTATGAACAAGGAAATCCGTACACCACTTGATCCAATGTGTTTTTTCGATTCGATATGCCTCGTGTTATGCTGTTTATTACACCTCGTGCTAGTCCGTTTGTGTTTATGTACTTCGCCCATTTCAGCTACGTGTTTTTGTTGTTATTTCGTTCGTTGCAGAAGTTTATGGCACTGATGAAGAATTGTAGAATTTTTAGTACACATTTTTTACCGAAATACATTCTTTTGTTTTTATTTCATGAGGTTTGTGAGGAAGGCTTCAGTTTGCACTTTGTAACCGTGATTCTATCGCAGTTATCTAACACAATTTTTCAAAAACTTTTCGCTCGTGAAAAACGGAAACCTGCGTTGCGGTGAGTGAGACTGTTTTCGGTTCACTGTCGAAATATAACAACAGGTGAGAGATGAAAATAGCTCAAAGCAACTAAATTCAATTTATAAAATTGCTGAAAAGTAAACGCAACGAACGCGATTTGCGAGATTACTTAAATTGGTATTGCGCGCATTGCCGTTTCAGACGACGTGAAATATCGGATGTCAAGGTAGGCAACCTCGAAACAGGCACTGAAACTGTAAACAAACACCTTGCGGAACCGTGGGTGAGTCGTAGATATTGCAGTTGATACGTCCATGTGCGCGTGCTTGGTGTGTTAGATGCCTTCTGTTTATTCTTGCCGACTGTATTTATATCTTTGTAAAGGACAGCAGGCAGAACCGACAATCCTAAATAATTGTCGCAGTATTGGGTGTTACATGTTTACTTAGCGCCTAGTTTCTCCGTTGAATGGAACAGGGAAACAGGCCAGGCCAGTTGTATACTCATCAGCTAACAACTGCGTCTGAGTGTCAACTTGTCACCTTGATTACGCGCGAGCTTGAAACAAGTTTGGACTCGTTTGCAGAGTTTTGAAATTTGTTTCACAATTCCGGCTTTGAAACGATTGTTTTCGCATTTGCGTTGTTGCTGTTTGTGAAATTCACTGGGAAGACGATGGGAAAGCTGAAGCAAACAAGCACACCAAGGAAATAAAGAGCGTGCAGAGAAGAATGAAGATATCGGATATGGTCTTGTGGAATATGTAAAATGTTGACATAGCGAGCTCGACCGTTTGGGCACATGGCACATGCATGCAATCACTCTGCGTTGATTACAGTGCAGCGGACGACGACGACACGACGCTTTTGGCTGCAAACGCACACGTACATCGCAGACATATCAAGTTTCGCCATGTTGATATTGATTGCTATTGTATATGTTGGATTTTCGGCGATGCACTGACTAGCTGCAAAGACGTATTTTCAGTCATCAACGAAATGTGTGCTTGCATTCTTATTTCATTGCCGAGTTTGAGAATACTGGTGTTATTTTAATTGCTGAAAATTTGAATGTCGAAAAAATCACCATTATGAAATTGGTCTGGCAACTTTTATCATTACGTCGTTATTATTATGGTCTGGCATTATTTGTCGTGAAAATATCAAGTCGTTCAGTCAAAGAGACGGCGGGTTTCTGTGGACATCGAATGGTAAATTGCCAAAAATGGACCAAAATCGAATCAACGATCAACAAACATCGGAAATCGTAAAAAACGAATATTCTGCTGTGCCGATGCTGAAAAACACATGAGCGATTGAGTTGCCGTGCTTACGTGTCTCACTCATTCGTTGTTTCAGAAACCTGCCGCAAGCTGTTGACCTTGAATTCGACTGCTCAAAGCGCTCAGCGGCTCACTTAATTTTGGATGTCTAAAGATCATTCATTTCATCGTGCGGTAAGTTGCTGCTGTATGTGTTTGTGCGTGCCTTTTTGGTTTGTTCATTTTTTTATTTTTGTTGTGGCAGCACAAATTTTCACTCAGTTTGCACTTTTTTTCAATCTCGTGTCACGGTCTATTATTATGAATATTATGAATAAAATGCTTTCATGCGATATTCCCCGACTTTTTTAGGTTTTGTTCATTCTTACTTTCAACTTATGATCTTTTATTTTGGTCCCGAGACTCAGACCCGGTCCCGCGCAAAGATATGTAAGTAAACAGTTTCATGCATGACGCGGGAATTCAAAATTGAAAAAAATGATCTGAATCCCCTTAATAGGGCCGAGTCACTTAGGCGACTTTGAGTTGCCACATAAATATTGAAACCAGTTTCCCACGTCTGCAAACCCAGCAGAGCCTACAATTGATGTTACATGTAGTTTCATGTTTCGTTGGTGTCGATTGCTTTTACAAACCGCTCAAAGAATCTGCTGGTTCGTTCAGCTGCTGTCTGTCCAGCAGTAAGCACTTCGTCATGCAACGACTCGCCTGTCTGTTCGGCATCAGCGTCCATCTGGCAGATGTTCGTGATCAATGCGATCGCCAACACGCGCACACTGCAATGCAAAGCGCCAATACACCGTTGCATACAACGCGTTCTCACTGATGTGCACGTGTGCGAAAGGAGCACGTTTATCGATGCATGTCAGCCAACTGCAACTGACCCGCAGTGACGTGCCACCAGCGTTTCGTGGGCAACTGACATGCCAACAACGTCAACGCCAGCCAGTTGGAACCAACGCAGTTCGGCTGGCGTTTCAAACTGCGGCCCACCGGTCTGCAGCATTAGAATTACACGTTGCAAAGTTTGCCTGATAAAGAACGGTTGAATGTTTACTTTGAAGATTTTTTTTCATGAAAACAGGCCAACTTTATTCACCTGTCCGTAAACGCCTTCATGCAAATGAATCCCATCTTCGGCTGCAACGCGATGCGCCAGCTTTCTCAGAGTTGCGTCGTACAAATCAGTGCCCGGCAGGAAACGTGGACCAATTCTGAAAAAAATAATATTTTGCAAGTTTGTTTTGGTTTGGTCGTGTTCTAACGGCTTTAGCAACGGTTGTGTGGTTTCATTGATTCACATGCGCACAGCGGCGAGGCGTTGCGAATCGGTGCACGCACACCTTGCATCGTTGTATCCGACCAGCGGCCCATTGCGTGCCAACGCCGACAACGACAGATGATCGTTGACGAGCATCAGGTCGCCAACGTGGTAGGCGTCGTTCAGGGCGCCCACGGCCGACGTCATCGCGATCGTGTGCACGCCCAGCTGTTGCGCCACACGAATCGGCAGCGTGCACAGCGGCACGTGCTCCGCGTCGCCCTCGTATGCGTGCACCCGGCCTGCGCATTGTCAGTGCCAAGTGAACCAAAAAGTCACACCTGCTATGTGGTATCACGGCCACTGTAAAACGGCATTCATGAAGCAGTATTTAGTGACGCGCAGCCATGTTAAAACGGCTATCCGTATGCGTCACTAAACAGCGCTTTATGAACACCGCTTTGTGTCACTCTGGGCACTGCAGTGCAGTCACCTTGCATGCACAACACATGTCTGCCATTCCACTGCCCATAGAGTAGACATCCCTTGTGTCCATGCACCGAGCCGACTGGAAAGCCGGGTATTTCCGAATAAGGCACACTGTGCACGACTTCCACGCGATCACCAATGGAGCCCAAGCCGCTGCCACAAATCAACAAAATCTCCGGTTTCTTGACGCTGTTGATCGCGAGTCGAGATTGCAGCCATTTTGCGACGTGCGCAACGTCATCGTAATTATGCGGGTTTATTAGCTTGCTTGTTGCGGTCACAGACATGCTGGACTTTTTCAATGAAAGCGCTATAGTTTGGCAAAACGCTGTAAAACGAAACGGTTTGTTTGAGAACGCGTTCAGCCATCATTGTTTTTTCCAACGTTACTTTTAATGGGTTCGTTCGTTTTTTTAAAGAATCAGTACAAAATGATAAATCAAACGAGTATCAAACACACATACACATGTGATTGATAAGACCATTTTAAAGATCGCTTAAAGACAGTGTGTTGAAAAATCACAGCTGCTATAATATCTGATACAATGAAAAAACAACACCACCATTAAACTTTCACTTTCACCGATTGTACGAAACTATGAATTTTTCCGGTTTGATTTTGACTGACTGTAAAAAGACCTTGAAACAGTTTTGCGGTTTTTCTCATTTTAACTAATACAGAAAATTGAGAAGCGGTTTTTGGTTTAAAGCGAAGTCTCATAGCAAATGTCGCTACTGCACTGTTTTATTTTTTTCTCACACAAGATGTTGTAAAAATCAACCTGACCATCACAAAAAACAACGCAACGATAATAACAATTTCAAAGCAAATCGAATTGTACTATGTCGCTATAGATTCTGAAACTAAGAAAACAACACCACATTAATTTTCAAACAAAAAATAGTAACAAAACACGGAATGAATTTTTTTAGAACACGAAGCCGAATATAAAATGCACCGTAAAGTTAGTATTGTCTCGGTTGTGGTGGCATTTGTCCAGGGGGTGCATACGGGTGAAAGCGCTGACTGTATTGGCCCGACGGAGGGGGCACCATGCCCTGCGGGGGACGCATATTTGGGCCTGCCCCTGGCGCCATCTGAGGTGCGTAACCAGGAGGCGGCTGAGGTGGAAACATGCCAACAGGTGGCGGCACCCCCATGGACATTGCCAGTGGCGGTGTGTGCGCATGCGGTGCCATGTGACGCAATGGGCGAGCAGCATAGGCCACGCCAGCACTGCTCACAACTGGCTGGGCCACCATGGCTGCAGTGGGCGCACCTGTTGGAAGATACAAACACATGTAAACGAAGTTATGGACGCGAAATTGAAAGTTCTTTGAAAAAATTGTTGCCATAAAAAGTTTGGGCAAAGATTAGAGCCAAAGCCAAAGTAAAAAAACCTGAATGCATGGCAGTGGCTTTCACGGTGACAGGATAGACAGCGGCTGGGCGAACAGAGCCATGCACGGGCACGGAATAATGTTGTGGTGGTCTGATGTTGTTGGTGGTGGCAGTGGTGACGGTTGAAACGGTGGCCACTGTGCTGGCCGTTGAATGACTGTGCTGAGTGGTGGATTGACTGATGGCAACCGGTGGAGGGGGTGGCGGGGGAGGGGGAACTGAAAAACATTGCTATTATTGGCACCGAGCATCGTACGGACAACGAACTGATTTAATGTACGCTGCTATTATCAATTTCTTTGGGTTCTGCGTTGCGACTGAATACGTTTGCAGACGTACAGTATGGCCGAATAAAAAAGGCAGCCCGTCAAGGCGGGATCAGTCGCAGACTAGGAGTTGTCTTTTTCAAAAATGCCAACATAACTCCTAATCATGTGTTCAAGGGAACAAGAATAAAATAATTGTTTTGATCTTTTTTTTTATTAAATTTCCTCCCCCTGAAAAACTCCATTTTCTCTTCATTCCGTAGCAAAGTTTCAGTCTTCACGTATCAATTCAAAATAGCCCAAGTAACCCCGCCATAATCACGTGACTCGGATCTTTAATTTTAATTTTTTTTTCATTAATTTTAATTTAATTCAATTTTTAATTCCCGCGTCATGTATGAAATTGTTCACCTATCTATGCACGAATTGAGTCTCGGGACCAACAAAAAAAGATAAAAGATGCGGTGCACTCAATCAGCTGACTAAATAGATTTGATTAAACGTGATCAACTTCAGACTCCGACCAGGGCACCTTTGTCGTCAGTCTGATGCGGCGTGGGTGGCCGTGAGCTTGAGGGCGTGCGTGGTGACACTTTGCTGTCTGGTGCCTGTGTTGGCGTTGTGCTGCTGACGTGCGCGACAGCACCGGGCACTGCTTGGCCCGCTTGTTGACTGTGCGAGTAGAAATCGAGCACCGTGTGGCACACGTCTGCAATGCAACACCCTCAGGGTTGTTGCGCCTTCGTGAATACATGGCGCTTGTTGTTGCGCCTTCAATCGCACAACAAGACGCACCTTCAATCATTTGCTTGTCGAGGTTCTCCACGAACGAGTCCCACCATCGTTCGCCGGGTACACCCCGTTTGCCGTGCCAGTCGCGGAGCGTCAGTTTGCTAAACTTTATCGCCAAATACAGCATGCCAATTGCAATCACCTCAGGCTCCCACAGAAGACAGAGCACCGTACGAAGACTGTCGTTCACGAATGTCCACGCCGCTTGCACCTGCGATCTCGCAGTACGTCACAAGCAAACAAGCTGAACGTAAAATAACAAAACGTATGTATTGCACGTACAATTTTCTGTACACTCTCCTTCGACTGCAGCTTAAAGTTTTTCACGTATTTCAACAGAAACGGGTAAGGATGATAGACGTGCAGGTCGAATTTGATGGTCTGCAACAGGACACGCTCGATCGACATCATTTCTTCCTGAAAATTATAGACACCATTCCCTTTGCAAAACATGCCTCACAAAACAAACGACAGCCGTGATCGAACGCTTTTTGTTGCTGGAAACCAACCATATGCGACTTTGACAGTCGTTGCCATTGTTCGTCGGTAAATTTATCACGAGCCGCTTGCAGAATATCTCTGCATTTCTTTGGAGTTTCTTCGACCTTACCAGCCAGAAACAAGCAGCTCAACGAAGTTATCTGCAATAAAGGCTACTATTATCTATCTTTTTGTGTGAAGGGGGCAGAGTATTGTTGAATGATGCCGATGTGTGAAAAAAACTTTTCGCGCCCGAACATAGGTCTGACATGAAATAAAAGTGAGAAAAGATTCTGATAAGGTTTTTCTCAATTTCTTGCACAAATCTGCCGCCATAATATAATATGTTAAGTTTTGCTGATTTTAAATTGCCGCACAGCCGTGAAACATTTTCTGTATCTGTGCGTACAATTTAAACGCATATTGGGAGTTGAGACACGTTTAATAAGAAAGATAATATTGTATCAAAGTGAGAAGAATTTTTGGATTTGCTGCCCAGACAGGAGAGCAAACTTGAATCCGGTCAGAGATGTGCACGGGGGGTACTTAGGGGGTACCGGTACCGGCAAACGTCGCGCGTCGCGCAGGGCCTGGGGGCTACGTCGCGCAGCGCCTCGGTCGGAGTTGAAAGAGACAAAAGTTTCACACATGAATTTGAAAAATTACTTCGAAATCGATTGCTCATGTCGCGCACCTATCGTCAAAATTAAGGTCTGCTCGTTGTGCTTTTGTTGTGAGCTGCTGAAATCGCTGTGAGCAATCATTTTAATTCACAGATGTCGCGCAGCGCCTCAGGTGGAAGAGACAAAATTTTCACAAATGAAATAAAAATTGCTCCAAAATTAAATTCGAAGATTTTAATTGACTGACTGTCGTGGTACTTTAATAGGTTGCAATGTATTTGTATTTGAAATCGCGCTGCGCATGTAGATGGTAAGCACATTTTATTCCGCAAATGTGAGTTGCACAGAAATCCACGGTTTTTTTACGCGAAATCGTGCGTCAATGACGCAAAATAATTTGGTATGACGCAAAGAAATTGGTTGTTTCGGTCAGCTTTTTTGATTCTCTTAATTTTCGATGATTTCAAAGAATTGTTTTCAAGAAATTTTGCGCCCAGATTCAAAATTTTTCTGCGCCTCCGGCGCAGGACGTGGACACCTTATGGTTTGGTTGACAATGGCGATCACGAATTCATCGTTCGTTTTTTAGATTGTTCAGTGTTTTGCTGATAACGGTTCGATTCAATATAAGAATATTTTTGTTGATTTGACCGTTTCGACGATCACTTGGTCCATCTAGCTTCTACGTAAGCTTTTTGTTCGCATGTTTCTAAACATCTGCGTTTTTTAACGCGTGAATAAATGTCATAGACAGCAAACTACTTTGGATGACATCCAAAAATCGCAAGGTAAAATGCGTTCTCAGGGCCTAATTTTTGAAAATTTACTTCGCTACGCGAAGACGTTACAATTTACCGGCTTCTTTTTGAAATTGAGAGTCAAAGCCACACTTTCCGAACAAAACACAGAATAAACTTCAAACTATAAATGTATTTGTATTTGAAATCGCGCTGCACATTTAGAATGTAATACTAAATTTGCTAGAAAAATGTGGTGGGTCGACGTCGCGCAACCACCCGAGCCGGTACCAGCAAGAATTGTCCGGCGTGCACACCTCTGAATCCGGTTAGGATCAGTGAGGAGATTAGCGGGTGCCTCGTCTCGACTTAGCGAGGGCATAAGCTCACGATGGATGTGGTCAGCCCCAGCCCAGCCGTTGATATCGCAAGTTTTCGTTGTGCTTTGGCAAATGTGCAAACAGCAAGAAGCCCAGTTTAACCAACATAACGATTGAATTCGCGGAACGAGTGGAACATGTAAAATCGATGGAAGTACACGGCCGCAGTTGCCAGCGTCGGATGCGGGTCTCTGAAGGAAAAGGATGCAACTGTAGAATTGATTGCGAACCGGGTCTCACACTGACTTACGTTCTGCTGCACTGAGACGAGCAGGAAGAAGTTGATTCATTTACGAATGGACCACTAAGATACCGTATTACCTCTATTAAACCCCCCCCCCCCAAAATTAACCCCCCCAAAAAAATAAACCCCCACCCCCTCGACAAGTTTCCAAATGATCCCCCCCCCAAAATAAACCCCCATGGGGGTTTATTAGAAACCTGTTTGAAACACATACCTAGCGAATTCAGTGGCTGAATGCAGTGACATTGGTGAAATTGTCCTACCAAAGGCCCCAAAGGGATGAGTTAGTGGTAATTTCATTACAAAAGGCTGTTACAAAAGGAAATCTCTGTGAAAAGTAGAAGTTTCTGCGACTTCCTTCCTGTCATGGAAGGTATTTTTGCCATTTGCCCACCCCTAAAAATGGTTTCCAAATAAACCCCCACCCCCAGAAGTCGCTGAAGAAATAAACCCCCATGGGGGTTTATTAGAGGTAATACGGTAAAAACAAACAGCGATTTTCAGCAAGACTCTGAAGCAAAATATGCACAAATCGATCTGCCTGCAGTCTGCAGTTGCGTGCAGTCCAAGTCCACCTCTACAGGGTGCTTCATCAAAAACTTTTCCTGCCGTATTTTACCGCATCATTCTTTCACATTGAAATTTTCACCAATAATAGAGAAGTCCTAGCCATTGCCAGAAGTTCACTGTGTGTCAGAATTTCAGCCAAAACGAAACATTCTAATTTCTAGTAGCCACAACGCGCGAGTGAATTGCGAAATTCGATTTCCATATGAGTGTGCAGAGTTGGAAAAAATCGCTGTTTATATGGCCAGGTAAAAAACCGGTTTCATTTCCGTCAGTAGCGAAAGCGGGACCTCGGGTGAGGGGGTGTTTGCCTAATTTTAGAGGGGGGTGACAGGTGCCTTCTCGGTGAGGGGGGGGGGTGCACGGGCAGCAAATTTTTCTGGGGGGTGCACTAGCAGAAAAATTTTGTGAGGGGGGGGGGGTGCACGCGATCGCACGGGTAATACTAAATTTTTGCCTTGGAAAAACACAGAAGTTCTTGAAAAATACAGAATATTTTGTGCAAAGAAGCTGCTTGTTTGGTCAGAAACAACAAAATCAGACACAAACGTCAAGAAAAATGCAAAAAATTACGGTATTTTTGAGAAAAATTGAGATGAGATTGACCACCGTGAGGGAGGGGGGGGGTGCGATTTCGTGTTTTCTCGCGAAGGGGGGGGGGTGCGATTTCGTGTTTTCTCGCGAAGGGGGGTGGGGGAGTCTAGTACCCGTGTCGGTCGAGGTAAAGGGGGGAGGGGGTACACGGGTACGGTATCTGTCTGCTCGTGTACGGGCAGCCCCCACCATAGTTGTTCTAGGGGGGGGGGGCTGGGGGGGCCGGCCCCTCCCAGAAAATTTTCGAATCTATCTCTATCAAACAGGTTTTTTCGGCTCAGCTATTATCTATCTAAAAAAAATTTCTCAGCCAGCTATCTATCTGAAAATTTTTGTCTTCGAAGACATAAAATGAGTTAATTTTTGACCAAAATTGACTATTTTTGCTCGTAATTCTTGAAAATTTCGCTAATTTTAGGTAAAATACGCGTTTATACTTGATTTTTAGTGTATTTTTAGCATTATTTTGCTGTTTTTATAGCTTTTTTGCGTTTTAGCTATCTATCTATCAAATTTCAAAATTTTGACCGGCCCCCCCCCAAAGTCACATGCCCCCCCGCGGCCCCCCCCAAAATTTTCCAGCTATCTATCTATCTAGAAAATTTGCTCCAGCTATCTATATCGCCCCCCCCCAACCCCTCGGCTCTGGAACAACTATGGCCCCCACCCCTTCGCACTTTCGCTACTGATTTCCGTTTAAAAACCACCGGTTTATTTCCCAGCACCCAAGTTTTCAGAAGTTGGCTCATTCTATTGAAAATCACAAATGGAGTCGAAATTAGTATTTCAATCGTCAAAACTAAGCAAAAATAAATAAATATATGAAACAATTGAAAATCACACACAATTTGAGCACTTGTCCAACGTCAATGATCAAAGCAACTCCCTCAACACGATAACGTCGCTCCGTTTCTTCATCAATATTTGACTTGCGCGACGGGCTGTTGCGAATTTCTTCTGGATCGAATATCCACCGGTCCACGTCCATGACGGTGGTTGTTTTTGTTGGAGTTTCAGTCAGTTTCACTGAGCTAAATAGTGAGTGCCAGCCACACATACATAGTTGCTTATTGTTTTTAGTCCGGAGAGTAGGGTTGTTAAAAAAAACAAAAAACGTCATTTCATTTTTGTTTTGTTTTTAATTTTTTTTAAATTTCAAAAATCAAAGTTGTACTAAATCAATCAGGGAGTTCGAAGAACCACATATGATATGCAAGCGCCTCCCGAATGACTCCCGTATGGCGGAACTTTGCAGATTTTGTTTTGGTGACCTCAATTACCCCTTTTCCAAACCGTTACCATGCCTCTTCTTGTGTTTTGACCCCCAAAACCTCACTAATTGTCCCCAGCTAATGCTAAAGTGAAGTGAAGACAAACAAAAAAAACATACCGCCTTGAAATTCAATCAATTCTTCTGATGATGTCGCGACGACACGACACGAAGCAGCAACCAGACATCAGTAGCGAAAGCGGGACCTCGGGTGAGGGGGGGGGGGGGTGTTTGCGTAAAACTACATACCTAAACCGGAGCAGGAGCCGATCTCTGATCCCGATGTTTCATGGGACATAATTCCACAGACAACAAAATACATCCTGCAAGTAAAGAAATCCTACGCTTGGAGACTGAATGAGCGTCCTAAACCGTTCTGTTTCTGAGAACCGCTGTTGAATAAGTTCACTGAAGTTGTCGCCAGCTCGTAGATGTGGAAGTTGGCAACCTTGCCACGGTCACCGCGGGCGAATGCTGAGCGACTTACGGTCAGCAAAATCAATGCGCTGAAAATTGGACGTGGTGATCTGTTCTGAGCAAACGTGGATGAAAAACAACAGTTTCCGTTATCTCTTCGCGGTTCTTTGTGAGCATGAAACAACGCGAAAAAACAAATGATGCAACAAACGAAAACAAATAACAAACAAACATTATGGCTGATGTGTTCGAATAAATGAATAAAAACGGACTCGACTCCATCTTCGTTTCCGTTAAGCACTGAAAAAGTCTACTTAGAACTTTTTCAAAGTCTACTTAGAACTTTTTCAAAAAGTCTACATAAAGAAACCACCACATTGTGTCTTTTTTAAACAGAGGGTTCATAACAGAAAATGGCTTGAAGGTATGATTGCAATGACCTCTTTTCAGCAAGTTCTCATCGGAACAGTGATGTTTGTCACAAATCTTTATCATGAAGTTGGACGCGTTCAAAAAGACCCCAGTTTGCGTCTGCTGGATCTGCAAAACAAAAAAAAATTGCGCACGAATCGGTTTTGAGATAGATGTAAACTTCGCCACAACCAACCGTCTTCGAGATCACTTGTGCAACTCACAAATCCAACACAACTTGAAAGAACCATTTTTTGCATATTTCCACCTATTACCTGTTCAGCTTCAACCGGACAGGAATACCAAGCGCTGAACGTGAGCTCACTGATAGCGACGCCGTCGAAGATGATGTTGAACTTTGAACTCCTGTGCACGGACGACAAACCATTGCGGACGAGTAATGACACTTGCTGACGCTAGGCGATAAGCTGCGACCGTTGAATGTTACCATCGAACTTTTCAGCACCTGAATCAAAGGCGTTCAAATGTTCGATTGCAGTCGAGGCTGTCTGGACGGCGCAATGCGGGGGAATCAGCGGATTGCCACAGGAAACAATGTGACCAGTTGTGTGGTCACCTTTTTCACAGTGGTGACTTAAATAAAATATGAGGCACCATGAAAATTGTATTTTCTCCTGACACTGTAATTTCTGCGGAAGTAATTTTTCTGCAACTGATTGTATGGAATTTTTTAGAGAAAACTGATAAACGGTTGGTGTTGGCGATCAGATCTGTTGTCCACAATGTGGTCAAGCATTCACGGTGCTCAGCAACATGCGGCGGCACTTATATCGCCTGCACGGCATGCTTCTTGAGCCACTTCCGCGAGTTGGTGAACCAGTGGAGCGTCAACAACAATGGCAGTGCACAGAATGTGGCATCGTATTTTCCAAGCCATCAAACTGCCGCAGACACATTATTAAAGTTCACAATCCGAACAACACGAAGAAAACGAAAAAAGCAATAGGTGCACAAAAAGCGGCCGCCGGAACTCGACCAGCAGTACTGACGAGTCCATTCACAGTGAAAGTGGGGAAACTGGTGGTCAGACACAGATATGCACATGTAGGCAGTGATTGTAAAAAATAAAGTGGGCGCTGTGATCAACAACAATTGAGTCTGTGGATTGTTCTCTTGATGGCATGGAATCACCAATCGCCGGATTTTATTTTCAGTTGCAAAGAATCGAGCACAATTTGTAATGAAATAACAAATTTGTAAAGCGTGAACAAAGAAAACGATGCAAACAAGTTTGCACGAACACTAAATTTAAATAAAACCCAAAACAAAATTCGACCGCAAATGTGGAAGCACGTTTCAGTGTCATGTCGCGCGATTCCTTGCCTGGTGACACGGATCGTCTCGAACTTGCAGTAAAACGGAAACGGACACAACCGCGGTAAGGTTTGACCGACTATTCAAAAGTACAAAATTTTCTCTGAAAATGTTATTTCTTAGAGAATAGCTGAACTTTTACTATTGTGGCAAAAAATAATCAAGTAAAATTCTTGATTGTCAGAAACGACAGTTGAAAGCAAATGCAAAAATTATACGCTAAACCAAACAGACACTGATGCCCTCGGCCACGACGTGCACGACGAACTCGGTCAGCCATCAACATCGGGGTTGAGTGAGACCTACGTGGAGCACATTATTGGCGGCAGCGCTGCACCGGGAAATGACATTCTGCATGTTTGTGGCTTGCAACGAAACCAATGTGCCCCATGAATGAAATACATAAGTTTCAGTTCAGCACAACAGATATATCTATCACAGCGGGGTTTTGAAAGTAGTTTTTTAAACTTCAGGCGCAAATAGCGGTCATTAGTCAAAAAAGCAACTACAATGGCCACAGTGTCCTGTTTGTTCAATCGAAAAGACCCGGGCTTGAAAACCAGTTTTATAAACTGCAACGCTGTGCAACGAAAAACCGACTGGTCGACTACTACAACTGCCAGACATGTCAGCTGCTGAACAGACGAGACCAAAAAGCTGGCATTGCTTTTTCGAATACCATACCTGGCACGTTTTCCGAGGCAGGCCGTTCAGGCCGCGATCGTCCAGGCCGCGATGCTTCGGCCGCGATCTAATGGGCCGCGATCTAACGCAGGCCATAAAGTTTGTTTGTCTGAAATAGGAATGGCACAGAAATTAAACCTTTTTGGCGAAAACCGGTTTTATTTTCGGTTTGTAAAAATACGATTTCATCTTCACTGCGTGAATTAGGAACGTTTGAACGCATCACGGCAGCAAAACAAGACACACTCTTTGCAGACGCGAAGGAAGCAGAGTTACGAGCAACGGAAAAGTGGCAAAATGTCCTGACAAAACCTATAACTTCATAAAAGGAATCTGACACAAAATAGAAACTTACAGTGCCAGAGAACTGCATGCCTTGAGAAATCAACGTTGCTATGAATTTTTGTTCTGTGGCAAGGCAAGCTATGGAGCAGAGCAGTACCGTATCAAAAGCGACGCACACTTTTAACCAATGGTTAGTAAAGTACGTCAACTTGGGATACAGAACATGCATCTGTTTCTGCATTTTGTTGCCTTTTCTAATCGTTGCTGAAAATCTATTTCATTTAAGATTATCAAATGAAAGATAGAACTGAAGAGAAGAATTAAATTTGAAATCAGACTAAAACACCAAAAAACATGCTAAACATAAGCATGGAGAAATGAAACTTTTACAAAATGTTGTGAACAATACAAAAAAAGAAAAAAAACCCAAGGTGAAAACAAAATATGAAAGAAAAACAAATCAAAATCGACAGCTGATAGATCAGAAGTTGAATACAAAAGAAACAAAAACGTGAAATAAGCAAAAAACAACGAAAACTGATTAATAGCATTTAGAGAAAAGATAATAGACTCCAATAAAACAAAATACAGTACAGGGTGACGGTGAACCGAAAAAGGTTACGTGCGCAACGGCAGAACGCAACCCTCAAAACTGGTGTGCAGCCCGCAAGAAATCTTTACTGTGGCATTTTGGCAAAACCGGTTTGAGGGCTGCGGAGCATTTTGAGGGCTGTGCACCATTTTGAGCGCTGTGCACCTTGAGGGCTGTGCACATTTGCAAGGCAGCCGGTGCAATGAAGCAAAGCTCGCAAAGTTTGTTCTTGCGGGCTGCGCACCAGTTTGAGGCATAGTTGTTCCAGAGCCGAGGGGTTGGGGGGGGGGCGATATAGATAGCTGGAGCAAATTTTCCAGATAGATAGCTGGAAAAGTTTGGAGGGGGGCCGCGGGGGGGGGCATGTGACTTTGAAGGGGGGTCAAAATTTTGAAATTTGATAGATAGCTAGCTGAAACGCTAAGAAGCTATAAAAACGGCAAATTAATGCTAAAAAGACACTAAAAATCAAGTATAAACGCGTATTTTACCTAAAATTAGCAAAATTTTCAAGAATTACGAGTAAAAATAGACAATTTTGGTCAAAAATTTGCTCATTTTATATCTTCGAAGACAAAATTTTTTAGATAGATAGCTGGCTGAGAAATTTTTTAAGATAGATAATAGCTGAGCCGAAAAAAACCTGTTTGATAGAGATCAGAGATGTGTATAGGGGGTTCCTAGGGTGCTCGCTCCTTTGCTAAACAGCTGTGTTTTTTACACCTGAATAGGTGTTATAGACACCTAAATACTTTAGATGACATCCAAAAATCGTAAGGTAAAATACGTTCTCAGAGCCTATTTTTTGAAAATTTTCTTCGCTTAGCGAAGACGTTGCGAGTTACCATTTTTTATTTAAATTGAGAGTCAAAGTCGCCTTACGAACGAAATATAGAACAAGCTTCCAAATTTTTTTTCATTTTCAGCGCTTTTAAAATTAAAACTTTTGTCATCTTCAGAAATCTTATTTTTTGGAAATCAACAATTGGGTGTCGACATTCCCCCTCTGGACAACAAACACAAATTTTCACTGTGTTAATTTCAAGCAGTTTTGTTGTTGTTTGTCTGGACACTCGTAGTCGGCTGTCTACTCGGCTTTTATCAAACAAGAAAATTTGTTGTCACGCACCACGTACGATTAAAACAAAAGCGAGGTGCCTGAGCAGAGAAAAGTTTTGTTTCTGAGCAGCAGTGGTTGTGATGTGAAATTCCAAAATTGCTTTGTTATGTGACTCCAGGTGTTGAACAACGTTGCACGGACACCGAATTATTTGTTGTTCGATGTAGTCATGCTGACGCAGAAACTTTGGGCTGACGCGAAATTTTTCGACCTTTTGTGTCAATTGACGTGACGCAGAATTTTTCACCCTCATACATCAAAAATTTACACATGCAAGCACACAGCACATAGCCGTGTTTTTGAGAGGTCAGTTTGTGTGACACTTAGTTTGCGACAAAAAAATGGGGTGGGGTCGACGTCGCGCAGCCACCCGACCCGGGACCGGCTAGAATTGTCTGGCGTGCACACCTCTGATAGAGATAGATTCGAAAAAATTTTGGGTCCCCCCCGCCTAGAACAACTATGGTTTGAGGGCTGCCTGCACACATCGGTGACCCGCACCGTCGCACGGGTATGCTGTTGGCCAGGGGTCGAGATGGGGGGGTGGGGGGTTGGGTTGGGGGGTACCCCCCCAACCAAGTCGACACCCCCCCACCCGGGCAACCCCCCCCCCCAAATTTTGATCAAAATACCCCCCTCTCGAATTTGGGGGGGCCAGACCCCCCCTCCCAGATTTCGACCTTCCAAACCCCCCCCCCCCACCAAATCCTGACCGTCTGACCACCCCCACCTTTGATTTTGACTTTCGATGGAGAAATTTTCTCTTGTATATCTCTATATTTCTCTCATATGTAGGTATCTATATTATATGCATGTTTGTATCTTAATATATATTGTATGTTTTTTTTGTATACGTACCACTTTGTTATACATTTACCACTTTGTACGTCAATGTTTTCAATACTGTACTTCAATATCAAGTCTCACCCGTGCAGCGTGTCTCGTTCGTGTAGCTTTCAGATGTCCCGACCCGAACGAAAATCAAAGCAAAATGTATGACTAGAGACTAGAGAGAGGCCTTGACTGGATGCTGTGGTTTCTAGCACTTTTATTCAACAACTTTTATTCCGACCCCCCCTAGAATTTTCGGTCTCGCTCGGGACCCCACCCCCCCCCCCCAACCAAATCGACCCCTACTAGCCATTTTTTGCCCAGACAATGTCATCGTCAAGAAAAAATTTTGGTCCGACCCCCCCCCCTAGAATTTTCGGTCTCGCTCGGGAGCCCCCCCCCCCCAACCAAGTCGACCCCCCCACCCGGGACGACCCCCCCTCGGATTCGCAAAACATCGGGCTCGCCCCCTGCTGTTGGCACAAACAACTGTGCCCAGGAGCATAGTTGATCTTGGGGGGGGGGGAAATTTCGAATCTATCTCTCTATCTATCCATCCAATTTCAAAATTTGCAGCTCCCCCATCCATTTTGCAGCTATCTATTTGGAAAAGTTGCTCCAGCTATCTATATCACTCCCAAACCCCCAGCTCTGGAACAACTATGCCAAGAAGACCCGACAGGGGCGGGAGGGAGTGGCGAGACTCGACCGGGAGCGGGACCCAACCCAACAAGTAGCCTCCTCTCGTCTTCAGGGGGCGTCCTCCCGCCCACCTCCCCCATGACAAAGGTGGGTGCGCACTGTCAGTCAGTCAGTCAGTCAGTTTTATTCTGCAGTGCACGACATAATACCAGAGAAGTGTAAGACACCATGAGTAGGCAAGCCAAAAAGCTTCTGCAAACTGCTTCTCAACTTTCAATAAAATGTAAAGTCAGCCCACTTGCCTTGCCGTTGCTGCCAGATTTCCTGCAGCAATAAAATGAAATGATTCAATTCAAAATCAATTCAATTGAACGAATAGAAATCAGCGCAGAAACAGAACAGTTATTGTCGTCGTGTTTGTGTACGTTTCAAACCAAACTCAGCTGGCTGACACTTCACCACAACAGCTCATCGAGTCATCATCGATTCGAATTCGATATCAAAGTCAAAGCGAATTTTAAAATTATTGCGGAGAATTGAAGAAGTAGCGCTGAGAAATTGCAACTGAACGGAATGGAAATGGAACTGGAGGAATGGATTTGGTTCGTCGGTTTACTCCATAAGTTCATAAAAATTTAATTGATTAAATTAAGGAAAGGAAAGGAAACAAACAAACAAACAACTAACACGTTCTCTTCCTTTATTAAACTAAAATAAAAAAGACAAGTTTAAATCGAGATAATCCACGCTTCGGGTTTAGGAATGTAGGCAAACCGGGTGTTTGCCTAATTTCAGAGGGGGGCGGGTCAGGTCTTCCCGGTGAGGGGGGTGCACGGGCAGCAAATTGGCCGGAGGGCGGGGTGCCCTGGCAGAAAAACTTCGTGAGGGGGGGGGCACGGCAGTACCGTGGGCGGGGGGGGGGGGGGGGGGGGGGTACACGGTACCCCCGCCCCAGAGCACCCGAGGACCGTCGGGTGGGGGGGTGGGGGGGGCACCGTGCCACCCCCCCCTAAAACCGGGCACCCCCCCATCGTACCCCCCTCGAAAATTTGGCTGACACTTCTGTGGGTTGTTAAACAAAAATGAAAATTTTTCTTTTTTTAGAAAAAAAAAGATTAAAAAAAAAAAACCAAAATGCCGATTTTTTTTTTTTTAAATTCGAAAAATTTTCCTCCAATATGCTCTGAAAACCTCAATTTTGGCAAAATTTTTCGAAAGTTCAACAAAAATTTTCTTTGATTATACCTAGTAAAACCTTTAGCAGTCGATTTTTGGCCGTTTTACCGACTGATTTTAGGCTACGACAACATCTGCGAAGAAGTTTTTGATCGTCCCGAAGCTTTGCCTGGCCATTTCTGATGCAGATAAGGTGACGATTCGCCTCGCAGAGCGTCCGATTGTGCTCGCTGCTCCGTTTGCAAGCGCTACGTTGTCTGGTTGCTTGCTGCTTCGTGTCGTGTCGTCGCAACACCATCAGAAGAATTGATCGAATTTCAGGGCGGTATGTTTGTCTTCACTTTAGCATTAGTTTAGCTGGGGACAATTAGTGACGTTTTGGAGGTCAAAACACAAGAAGAGGCATGGTGACGGTTTGGAAAAGGGGTAATTGAGGTCACCAAAACAAAATCTGCAAAGTTCCGTCATATGGGAGTCATTCGGGAGGCGCTTGCATATCATATGTGGTTCTTCGGACTCCCTGATTGATTTAGCACAACTTTGATTTTTGAAATTTTTTTTTTTTTTTAAATCTTAAAGTCCATAATATAAGCTGAATATATGATAAATTGACCATCTTCATTGTAATTTCAACGATTTTGCAGCAAAATTTAGCGTTTTTCCTCGCAAAGCTTCATTATGATATGCACCTGCCCCGCATCCGCATTGCTCATTGCTCATGATCCACTGGCGCGCGTGCACACGCTCCGCACTCAACATAAACTCATTCAAAACGCAGTTATTTTTATTCTTGCTTTCTTAAAAAGGCTTGGCTTAGGTTAGGATTCGGTTAGGAACAGGTTTTGCTTAAGATTAGGCTTAGGTTTGGTTTTTAGGTTTAGGTCCGTTTTAGCAATGTCCGAGAACATCCAATTGTGGAGCGTGAGTTAACTGGAGCGTAATATCATAAAACGTGCCAACCGTTTTTCCTTCAAAATTTAAGCGAAAAATTATCATGGGGGGGGGGGGGTGGTGGACCCCCCCACAGAAAATTTTGAAAAATGCGCACCCCCCATGGGACTCCTGGGGGGGGGGTCCCAATGTTACCAAGGTTGGACCCCCCCTCACTTTTTGGTCGGCACCCCCCCCCACGGTACCATACCCCCCCCTCGAAATTTTTTTGGGCTCACGGTACCCGTGCACTGGATCGCACGGGTAATACCAAATTTTTGCCTTAGAAAACACAGAAATTCTTTGTAAAATACAGAATATTTTAGCAACAAGCTGCTTGTTTGGTCAGAAACAACAAAATCTATGCAGGGACAGACACAAACGTCAAGAAAAATGCAAAAATTACGGTATTTTTGGAAAGAATTGAGATGACATTGACGGTTGGCACGTTTTATGATATTACGCTCCAGTTAACTCACGCTCCACAATTGGAGGTTCTCGGACATTGCTTAAACGGACCCAAACCGCAAAAGCCAAACCTAAGTCTAAGCTTTAACAAACCTGTTCCTAACCTAATCCTAACCTAAGCCAAGCCTTTTTTTAAGGAAGCAGGAATGAAAATAACTGCGTTTTGAACGAGTTTATGTTGAGTGCGGAGCGTGTGCACGCGCGCTAGTGGATCATGAGCAATGAGCAATGCGGATGCGGGGCAGGTGCATATCATAATGAAGCGTTGCGGACATTGACCACCGTGAGGGGGGGTGCGATCAGTAGTACCGAAGGCGAAAGCAAATTTTCGAGGGGGGGGGGGGGTGTCGTCACGTGGGGGGGGGGGGGTGCCGAAAATTTTTAAGTGGGGGGGTGTCAGTCATGGTACAGTTACCCCCCCCCCCAGGCGTGGGCCATGGGGGGCGCACCATTGCAGAAAAATTTCCGGGGGGGTGCACACCCCCCACCCCACCCATGAGATTTTTTCGCTTAAATTTTGAAGGAAAAACGCTACATTTTGCTGCAAAATCTTTGGAATTACAATGAAGAATGTCAAGTTATCATATATTTAGCTTATATTATGTGGACTTTAAAGACATAAAAATCTATGATTTTTGAGCAAAAAATTCATGATTTTTGGGTGGTCCGAGAAATTTTTTGGGGGGTGTCACTGTTACTTAGGTCCATCTAGGGTGTGGCCCCCCCACGTCGCCCCCCCTTCCCCCCCGGAGGTTTCGGGTGGTCTGGGTTCTCACCCCCCCCTCGTCTTTCGGTACTGGGTGCGATCCCGTGTTTCTCGCGGAGGGGGGTGGGGGAGTCTAGCACCCGTGTCGAGGTAAAGGGGGAGGGGGTAGACGGGGTGCACGGGATTTGCTGAGGGTGGACCCAGTAGCGAAAGCGGGACCTCGGGTGAGGGAGGGGGTGTTTGCCTAAGTTTAGAGGGGGGGGGGGTCAGGTGCCTTCTCGGTGAGGGGGGGGGTGCGCGGGCAGCAAATTTTCCTGGGGGGGGGTGGACTGGCAGAAAAATTTCGTGAGGGGGGGGGGTACACGGGATCGCACGGGTAATACCAAATTTTGCCTTAGAAAAAAACACAGAAATTCTTGTAAAATACAGAATATTTTGTGCAACAAGCTGCTTGTTTGGTCAGAAACAACAAAATCTATGCAGGGACAGACACAAACGTCAAGAAAAATGCAAAAATTACGGTATTTTTGGAAAAAATTGAGATGAGATTGACCACCGTGAGGGGGGGGGTGCGATCCCGTGTTTTCTCGCGGAGGGGGGTGGGGGGGAGTCTAGTACCCGTGTCGAGGTAAAGGGGGGGAGGGGGGGGGTACACGGGTATCTGCCCGTGCACGGGCAGGATTTTCGGCTGAGGGGGGGGGTGGACCCCTCCCCACCCCCCCGCACTTTTCGCTACCGGGTGGACCCCCCAGTACCGTGGGCCCAAAAAATTTTCGAGGGGGGGGGTATGGTACCGTGGGGGGGGGTGCCGACCTAAAAGTGAGGGGGGGGGGGTCCAACCTATGGTAACGGGACCCCCCCCCCTGGGGGTACCATGGGGGGGTGCATTTTTTCAAAATTTTCTGTGGGGGGGGGTCCACCCCCCCCCCCACTCCCCCCATGATAATTTTTTCGCTTAAATTTTGAAGGAAAAACGCTAAATTTTGCTGCAAAATCGTTGAAATTACAATGAAGATGGTCAAGTTATCATATATTCAGCTTATATTATGGACTTTATATACAAAAAATCATGATTTTCGAAAAAATATTTAGGGTGTACGGAAAATTTTGGGGGGGGGGGGGGGTCTCCGCCAGACAAAATTTCATGGGGGGTGGGGGGGGGGGGTGTCGGCCAAATTTTCGAGGGGGGGTCCGATGGGGGGGGGGGGGTGCCCGGTTTTAGGGGGTGGACGGTGCCCCCGACGGTCTCTGGTGCTCCCCCCCCCCCCCCCCCAGTAGCGAAAGTGTCCGTCCACCCCCTCAGCCGAAAATCATCCGTGCACGGGCAGATACCCGTGTACCCCCCCCCCCTTTACCTCGACACGGGTACTAGACTCCCCCCACCCCCCTCCGCGAGAAAAACACGGGATCGCACCCCCTCACGGTGGTCAATCTCATCTCCTATTAAAATACCGTCATTTTCGCATTTTTCTTGACGTTTGTGTCTGTCAACTCTGCATAGATTTTGTCGTTTCGACCAAACAAGCAGCTTGTTTGCACAAAATATTCTGTATTTTACAAGAATTTCTGTGTTTTTCTAAGGCAAAAATATGCCGATGTGCGGTCCCGTGCACCCCCTCACGATATTTTTCTGCCAGTGCGCTCGCCAGTACCGAAGGCGAAAGCAAATTTTCGAGGGGGGGGGGGGTGTCGTCACGTGGGGGGGGGGGGGGGGGTGCCGAAAATTTTTCAGTGGGGGTGTCAGTCATGGTACAGTGACACCCCCCCAGGCGTGGGCCATGGGGGGTGCACTATTGTAGAAAAATTTTTGGGGGGTGCACACCCGACCCCACCCCACACATGAGATTTTTTCGCTTAAATTTTGAAGGAAAAACGCTAAATTTTGCTGCAAAATCTTTGAAATTACAATGAAGAATGTCAAGTTATCATATATTTAGCTTATATTATGGACTTTAAAGACAAAAAATCATGATTTTTGAGCAAAAAAAAATTCATGATTTTTGGGTGGCCCGAGAAAATTTTTGGGGGGTGTCACTGTTACTTAGGTCCATCTAGGGGGGGTGGGGGGGTGTCTAGCAAATTTCGAGGGGGGGGGGGGTGTGGATGGTCCAGTGTCAGGTTTTGGGGGTGGGAGTCGCGTGGCCCCCCCCCCCCACCCCCACGCGGAGGTCTCGGGTGCTGGGGGGTGTACCCCCCCCCCCCCCCTCGTCTTCGGTACTGCCCCCACCCCCCCCACCCGACGGTCTCTGGTTCGGGGTACCCCCCCCCCCCCCCCCCTCGCCCCACGGTACGCCCCTTCACCCCCGCCACCGACATATACAAATCAGTACCGTGGGCCCAAAAAGATTTTCGAAGGGGGGGGGGGTATGGTGCCGTGGGCAGTACCGTGGGCGGGGGGGGGGGGGGGGTACACCCCCCAGAGCACCAGAGACCGTCGGGTGGGGGGGTGGGGGGGGGCACCGTGCCACCCCCCCCCCCCCCCTAAAACCGGGCACCCCCCCCCCCAACGGACCCCCCCCCCTCGAAAATTTGGCCGACACCCCCCCCCACACCCCCCATGAAATTTTGTCTGGCGGAGACCCCCCCCCCAAAATTTTCTGCACACCCTAAATTTTTTTCGAAAATCATGATTTTTTGTCTATAAAGTCTATAATATAAGCTGAATATATGATAACTTGACCATCTTCATTGTAATTTCAAAGATTTTGCAGCTAAATTTAGCGTTTTTCCTTTAAAATTTAAGCGAAAAAAATTTCATGGGGGGGGGGGGTGGACCCCCCCACTGAAAATTTTTAAAAAATGCACCCCCCCCCCATGGGACCCCCCTGGGGGGGGTCCCACGTTACCATAGGTTGGACCCCCCCTCACTTTTTGGTCGGCACCCCCCGGCCCCCACGGCACCATACCCCCCCCCCCCCTTCGAAAATTTGTTTGGGCCCACGGTACTGGCCCGTGGGGGGGGGGGGGGGTGCCGACAAAAAGTAGAGGGGGGGGGGTCCAAACTATGGTAACGTGGGACCCCCCCCATGGGGGTCTTATGGGGGGTGCATTTTTGCAAAATTTTCTGTGGGGGGGTCCAATATTTTTTCGCTTAAATTTTGAAGGAAAAACGCTAAATTTTGCTGCAAAATCTTTGAAATTACAATGAAGATGGTCAAGTTATCATATATTCAGCTTATATTATGGACTTTATAGACAAAAAATCATGATTTTTGAAAAAAAAATTTTAGGGTTTGCAGAAAATTTTTTGGGGGGGGGGGGGGTCTCCGCCAGACAAACTTTACTGGGGGGTGTGGGGGGGTGTCGGCCAAATTTTGGTGGGGGGTCCGATGGGGGGGGGGGGTCAGTACCGAAGGCGAAAGCAAATTTTCGAGGGGGGGGGGGGTGTCGTCGTGGGGGGGGGGGGGGTGCCGAAAATTTTTCAGTGGGGGGGTGTCAGTCATGGTACAGTGACACCCCCCACGGCGTGGGCCATGGGGGGTGCACTATTGTAGAAAATTTTCTGGGGGTGCACACCCCCACCCCACCCTATGAGATTTTTTTCGCTTAAATTTTGAAGGAAAAACGCTAAATTTTGCTGCAAAATCTTTGAAATTACAATGAAGAATGTCAAGTTATCATATATTTAGCTTATATTATAGACTTTAAAGACAAAAAATCATGATTTTTGAGCAAAAATTCATGATTTTTGGGTGGCCCGGGGGGGTCGGGGGGCCCCCCCCCCCCCGGTGGAGAGCAGGGCACGGTTCCAACATTAAAAGCAAAGCATGAATTAGCCAATTTTATTGCAATCAGTTTCACGATTTACATTGATGTTATTTTCGTCGGGCTTAGTTTTTGGTAATCAGCTCAGTACGTATAAGTTAAGTTGTCTTTTTCATCAAACGCTTTTTGGTTGAAATTTTTGATTTTTGGTTTTCGTACTCCAGATAGAATTCAATTTCCGCAGTTGCTACAAAATCCATACGGTCCGTGTCAGTTATACTCCCCTGCAAAATCAGAGTTAATTTTGCAACTTTGTTCATTTTCATATGTACAGGATGATTAAAAAAACTACACGATAAGAATCAATTCTAGCTCGCCAACGGACGGGTGGATCGTTTAGACTGAAATTTTAACCAAGCACAACAAAAAGCTTTCTATTTTTGTGTGTTAAAATTTCAGACGAATTGGTCAACCCTGTAAATCTGTAATGAATGCGAAATGAAATAGTGAAAAAGTAAAAAATTGACTTTCTGCGCCAAATACAGCACGGTGCTGCTAGTGGGTTGCCCTTCTTTTCTAAAAACCAGCTAAAAACCGACACGCTCGTTGTCGGACATTGTTTAAACAAGCCTAATTCTAATCTTAATCCTAAAGCATGATCCTCAGCCTAACATGATCCTAACCTAATCCTAACCTAAGCCAAGCCTTTTCAGAAAGGAAGATGTCAGAACAATTGCGTTTTGAACAAGTTTTTGTTGAGGCCGGAGCGTGTGCACTCGCGCTAGTGGATCATGAGCATGAGCATGCCGATGCCGCGTGCGCGTGCGTTTTAAAAAAGAAGCGCCAGGGCGGCGGTTAGTGCACGTCCACCACTCAGCGCTCAAGGAGATGTTTCAGCTTTCTGCTATGAATTTTTGTTTGTTTGTTTTTTAAAGAACAAAGCTGGAATTGTTTTTGATATTTTTGCTGGCACGTTTTTCTCTGAAATCACTGTTTTTTGTTGCAGCAGCGAAACCACCGAGTTTTTCTGGTTTTGCTGCATTTTGTGAAAAAAATGGATTCATTCGTTTAAAAAAACGATTCCTGCGTTGTTCTTTTTTTAAAAAAGCAAAAATTCATGGCAGAAAGCTGAAACATCTCCTTGAGCGCTGAATGATGGACGTGTGCTAGCCGCACCGTGCTGCATTTGGCGCAAAACGTCAATCTTTTACGTTTTCACTATTTCATTTCGCATTCATTACAGGGTTGACCAATTCGTCTGAAATTTTAACACACAAAATAGCTTTTTGTGATGCTTGGTTAAAATTTCAGTCCAAACAATTTACCCGTTGGCGAGCTAGAGCCAATTCTTATCGTGTAACTTTTTTGGATCACCCTGCATAATTTTATTGTGTCTAAGCAAACGCTGAAACGTGCATAAGAATAATAACGGCAAGCAAGAGCGAAGAATCGACTGTGTGGTGGATTTTCGATTTGCATCATCATGATCGGCTGGTGATATTTGAAACCGGGGCCACGGTACGGATAGTTGCTGTACGGGATGCCGAGTCGCGGGTAATACCTGTAGCAAAGCAACGTCTGCTAATAATTTGCTGCTTGTTTATGCTATAGCTCAGTGTTATCGGTGTTTTTATCAAAAAACAGGTTTACTTGATGGTCAGGTTTAGATAACTGTCGTATGTTTTGTCTTGTGGTTGACAATCCATTAGAAGACGCTTTTCATCAACATTCGTCAACTCTTCATGCAGCTTCTGCAACTCAAAACTTTTCGACTTTTTGCAAACATGAATCAAGGTTACATCATGCGCGACACATATATTGCCTGAATTCGCTCGGGGATTTTAACGTTGTTCATCAACTCATTGTTGTTTTCAGGATCGTAATAAAAGTGTTCGATTCTCGCAGGCCATTTAGGGCGCCAACCAATTGCTTTGTTAACCATGAGCGCAATGCAAGGCTTGCCGCTGCGATAGCCAAAATCAGTAGTTTTTGAGAAGGCGCAGGGCCCAAAGCCGTTATCAATATCGGTAGAGTGAACGTCGACAATGCAACTACTGCAATAAAAAAGTTTTCTGTTAGACATTTTAATTTTGTAATCAAAAGAATCATAAAAACATTTTCATCAAAGCTTGCCGTTCACTCTGCATTGCATTCGCATGACACTGCGTCGTTGGACTTGTTTCAGTATTCGAGTAGTTGCCGAGCATGTGAAAAAGTAGATCAACGTATCGCTCGACGAACCAGTCTAAGAATTTTCAATTTCAAAACTAAAAGAATGGTGAAGCAATTCAATGGAGGACGAACCGTGATATTCGCCGCGCGGAACGAATATAGCAGAAGTGAGAAATTTTGCTTCGCGTCCTGCCTGAAATCAATTGACTTTCATTTTTGGTGCAAAATGGCACGCCACGTCACAGCAGACAAAGATCGACAAAATACATTGTGTTGTGATTGTACCTCTTCATCCTCTAATGCGAGACGTAGCGGATGTGGTCTGTAGGTCATTGGTGGTAACTGGTGTTTTCCGCTAATCAGTCCATACTCGACACTTGTGTAGCGTGGTCGTCCACCGTGCGAAACGGCCATCATAACGGATAGACACGCGACTGAAAATAAACATGAAAATGCAGCGCATGTTTTTATTTTTGAGCAATTTGAACAGTCGCTAACCAAACAGCGCTGCCAGCATCAGCCAGACGCCGATCAAGTAGACGCACAATTCAAACCAGCCGCCGCATGGTCGACCGCAGACATGCCCGGTTTTCTTATTGTAGACCGTTGTACGAAAGCGGGCCAGTCGCAACGCCAGTGACGGTTTCGTTGCCTTCGGGGATTTTTTCTCCGCAGACTGTGGCTTCGACTCCGGATGTTTAGTTGCGGAGAGCACTTTCTCTTTTTGGCTTTTGGCCAATAACTCGGTCGAGCCCGAATACTGTGTCGCCTCAGATTTGAATCTTGATAAAAAAGACTGAATGCATTAACAACGATTCGCATTGTTCATAGAAATGGGCAACACTACAGAATATGTATCTCAAATAAAAAACAAGAAAGCAATTTTTTACCTCATCAAGTTTGACTTTGACTTGCTTTTTGTTTTTGCCACTCGAATAGAATCGATTACTTTCTTGAAACGCACCGGCCCTTCAGATTTTAAGTCCTGAAATTGGAACAATTTTATATTTTTCTTAAAAAATTGGGTTGTCAGAAATGTTTCGATCACCATTTGATCATCAATTGTCGACTCCTGCGTGCTGGTTGATCTCAAGTGCCCCTCATGCCCCACACTCGGACTGCTGGTTGTCTGAAAAAATACCGACTCTCAATTCGACACAAGCGTTCAGCAAATCTATCCAAACTTCTGCATGTTATCAAAAAATCGGTTAAAAGTTCATTGGTAAAAATGTGCGGCATGCGCGCATATATGTGTCTGCCTGCAGTTGTGTGCGTTGCGTTGTCAGTGCCTATTTACATATCCGTAAGCATTCAGCACACCCTGAGAGTAAATCATACCGTAACTATGGGCGCTGGTTTGTCAGTGGCAGTTGGCAGATCATCAGTGCTGCTGGCAACGGTCAAGCCGGTTGGCGCAGTCGCGAACAGGGACGTCGTTTCGGTGGTCGGCCGAGCTTCAGAAACAAGTTCAGCTCCCGATGACAAAGTTACACCGCTGCTGCTGCTGCTGCTCGTGTCACCCGATGAACTTTCCTCTTTTGACGACATGATGATACAGTTTTGTAAGTGGTTTGGGAAGGGGAAAATACACGAGGGGTATTCTTTGGAAAAGGAAATGTCGAAATGTAAAAATGTGAGCACAGATTTCATAGAATTATGCTGCATTTGCACGTATATACGGCGGCGGCCAAAAGTTTGGAAACCCCCATGCGCGCGTGTGTGGGCTCAATCCTATTTTATTGCTCAACGGTGGTTACCCTCACCCCTCCCCCCAAACAATTTGGCACCCCCATACTTAAAAATGTCTGCCATCTTCGGTACTAACTAGCAAATTGACCCGTAGGCACGGTTAGCTGATAAATACAACTATTATTTTTGAG
>JASANC010000242.1:0-13798 GCA_030248135.1 Theristus sp. LFF4_11 | reverse complement strand
ATTATTGCAGCATCAAGCATGAAGATGAAACTGATTTCCTTTCCACGTCTGCAAACGCATATAGAGTGTGGGAACTGACAGTCCATCTGGACGATATTTTGCGACTCATAAAGTGATACTGGTTGGCGCATACGGGCAGTTGATGCATCCACTGCGTACAGGTAACCCCGCCTCACAGCTATGCCTGCACAGAGGCATCGCATCAACTGCACGTGTGTGCAACAAACCAATCAGCTACATATAGTTGTATACATTATCCAGATGGACTGCAAGACGAACATGATCATTCGCCGTTCATGGACAGTCGTTTTTTTTGCCTGTTTTGCCACCTGAAACGTTATATACAGCGCGCTGTGAAGGTGCACGATCTGGTCGGCCATTACCACATGAACGGGCTGCCAGTGGACGACAGTGGTGCGCTGCTGAAGACACCGGTCGCACGGAGGCCGTGGCTGTGGGCGGTCGGAAGCCAACTGAAAATCGACAAAGATCCATGGGATGTTTCGGACGATGAAGTGCATGTGTGCGACGGCGCCGTCGAGGTGAGCACCCCAGGTGGCTGCACTTGTGATGTTGGTGGAAATGCAACGAATGGCGTTATTGGGTTGTTATGAATTCGGTCATGATCTTGAAATTAGCAGTTTGGCACGCCCAATCAGCGCGCTATGCATACAAATGTGGGTTTCACCGGATGCAAACATTTTCACATTCGTTTGAAGTTGCTGTGGAGATGTTGCTGCAAAGACGTCATCGCAAAGGTCTCGGTGAAACGTGTCCGAAATGACCAGCCACTGAGTGGCGCGCAGTGGCACGCGTTGGTCGACGAAGTATTTGCGATGCGCCAACTGAAACATCGAAATGTGGCGATTGTACGTTTCGCATCAAACGTCTACTTTTTTGGCTTTTATCGCTTTCGTCAAAAAAAACGTGCACAAAATCAATTACGACATTGGTCTCCCGAATCATTCTTGTTGTCAGTTTCCAGCAAGCATCTTTTAAAAAATGTTCAGTTTGGTTTTCATTCCAGGTGCTTGGTCTCGCCGTCGACGAAAATGACCCGAACTCGTTCTACGTCGTGCGACAGCATGCATCCGGTCAGTTGTCACGTTTGCCACTTCTGTAAACTTGAGTCACGCACTGGTTCGATGCATCAAAACAGCGCGTCATCAATTTGATAGAAACGTGTGCACATCTTGTTTTTTGGGTTCTGTATGCTTTTTAGCGGTATTATTGTTGGAGGCGACGTTCATGAAGCGCGATTGTGTCAGTATTTTCGAGACGCATCGCTACATTTCATGTTTTAACATGTGCAGTCTAACTAACTCAATAACATATCCAACTAGCTGGCGGTGATCCCGTGATGCATGCATTCTGTGTATGAATTGCTGTGGTGACGCTGAGTTTGGTTTGCACAGAATGCATGCATCAACCAGTCAGCTTTTTAGTTGGATACGTTATTGAGTTAGACTGTAGCTGCACGCGACTATGCCCCATAACGAAGTATTCCAGGTGGCACCCTGTTGCACCGCATGCGCCAGTTCGGCAGCACGATTCGCCTCTGCGACCGACTGCTATACTGTCTCGATACGGCGAACGGTCTGCGCTATTTGCACGCGAACAAATGCACTCCGATCGATATTGGCCTCCGCAACTGTCTCATTGGTTCGTCATTCCAAATACACACCAGCTGCTGTGAGATGCAGCCAATCAGCAGACTCGAACACTTTGGATGAGAACAGAGAGAGCTGCGGTTTTGACATGCGAGACGTTTATCACTTAGCAGACACAAGACGTTTTTGAACTGTCTGATACTGAAAACCACTTCCAAACATAGCGCCAAACGTTCCATCTTGTTTCGCTACTAACTGGTAGTTTAAAGCTTGATTTAGCAAAATGTTCCATCTTGTTTGGTGGTCACTGGTAGCCAAAACAAGATGGGGCGTTTAGTTGTGCGCTCGGTAAAATGTTTTCAGTGTTGGAGCCGTTGTTGACCTTTTTCTCGTCAGTGTTGTCTTTTTATGAATGCAAGAAAAAACCAAAATTCGCAACTTCGAAGGCGACGACGAGCGAATCAAGGTCACCGGGTTTGGCGCGTTTGACGTCGACTTGCAGCGTCAGGCGCCACTGCGTTGGATGGCACCGGAGCTCATCCGGGGACATGTGCGTTGCTCAGATTCGAAACTTCATTTCTTGTTGTTATTTCCTTCTACAACTTTCAAGGTTTTAGAGAATTTTCATTCACAATCGGGCGGTTGTTTTGTGTGACCGCCGTGAGATGGTGTATTCGTAGTATTTTTCTTCTCGTATTGTATATTCAAGAGAAAATGCGAAAATACTGATCCAAAACCAAAATACAAAAGTCGCATTTCTCCATCAAAGGAGCCAAGCCATGCGTCCATGGTTTGGTCGTTCGGAGTGCTACTGTGGGAGATGTTCACAAACGGCACTATTCGACCGTATCAGAAGTACACCAATTGCGAATTGGAGCAGGTTTGTAGTCTCCACATGCGGATAAGTGACCCACCATGTTTTCTCACACAACTTCTCAGATTGCCGCGCGACGACAGTCGGGCTCGTTTCACCATGAGTTTCCGAAGAATGTGCCGAGTGCCGTCTGTTCCTTGATTGAGGTTTGTTTTTTAAGCCTATAAGGTATGTTTGTTTAAACCTGTCACTTTTTTCGGAGAAAACAGAGCATGCGAAAGATGAAAGAACGAGACCGGGGTCGCACGAAACCATATTTTTGTAGCCACAAATGGGGCTGCTTGATTTTAACCCAACCATATGCACAGGGTGTCTCATAGAAAAAAACCACATTAGGCAAAACGGCTCGTTCTCTCGAGTTTGGTCCAACGTTTGGGTTTGAAATTTCAAACACAGTTCCAGAAATGCTTGCGATTGTGAAAATTGCATTTGAGAACATCCAAGCGAACTAGCACAGCAACGTTTTGAACATCAAAAAGGTTGCAAATGTCACAAATGCACGTACGTTATCACGTGCAGGAGTGCTGCAAACTAGAGGCGGATGATCGGCCGGATTTCGGGCGCATCTTGGACGTGCTGCGTGAGATGCGACTGGAGTGCACGGAACAACCCACAACACTCCATTCAGCAATTTCTTGATTTACCTGAATCGTGATTTTTTCTGCTGTGATTCACACTAGACAATGCGCACGTTTTTGTTATATGCGGTATTCTTTTTTTTTCAACTTTGCAATCAAACACAAACGTCATTCCAGCTAAACTTTGGGTTTCCCAATGCGATACAGTCTGCAGGCAGACGGCGTGGCTGGGCAAAATTCACGAGATGAATTGCATCGCTTTGTGTGTTCGGTTGTTGTTCACGTTTGGCATACCAGATACGAATACAACGTAACAGCCAAATAAGGAATCACTTACAGCGAGAGACAACAAAACAACAGTAGTGACAAATGGAACGACATTCGGTCACAATCAGCGGAACGAAAATTCATTCGGTGACGTCAAAGCGCCACTTGAATCGTTTCGTCAGATGCGCCTTGAATCGGCGCGCCTTGTCGCGCAACTCCACGCTCAGTCGCTCATCCTCCGCCAAGCACTCGACGTTCGCGAAGAAGTTGCCGAGTGTCGACGTGAGAAAGTTGTCGCGTGTGACGATGTCGACGAAGAAGTCACGCGGGCACTCTTTCAGCTGGAAGTGTAGCGCCATCAGGAAACTGGTGAACAGCGTCGGCTGCTCGACCAGCGCGTCCTTGCACGAGCACAACAGATGCACCAGGCGTTTCCACTGCTCGAAGCCGGCGTACACCTGCGAAACATTCAGACACGATCGTCGGTGCGCTGGTGACTGTCGCCGGAATGATACACTCGCGCAGTTATCGGATGTCGGCAAGAAACTGCACAGTAACAAAAATAAACTCGAACTCTTTTGCACGAAATCGCACAGACCAATTGGCAACACGCCTTTGCAACCATGAATGACCGCCAACCTGGCCCAACAAGAAGCAGATGAACGCAAACTGAAGCTCTCCGAGTACAAGCGTTGAGTCGTTCGATTCGTAGGACGAGCGAATGAAACGCGCCAACTGGTCGGTGGCGTCCAGCGAATGTTTGGTGACGTCGGAACTGGTGGCACCTTGTGGCACCTGGCGGTATATTTTAATAATACTGAGGTCATTGGAATACGCCACGCATTAAAGTTGTTGTTTGTTTCATCCTTGTCAGCAAGTGTATAAAAAACAAGTTTTCGAGCTTGCACAGCGGAGCACAGCCAAGGAACGTGTCCGACGCGTCCCATCGGGCGAACAAGAACATGGACAACAACGCCACATGAACGTGTTCGTTATCGGCAGAAAAACCTTCGAATTCGTTATTTTTCGAAGAAATAACAACCATATGCGCAGGGCAGAGCGAAACTTGAGATGCATTTGCATCAGAAGTCGCACAGTCTAGCGCTGAATGAACCGTTCTAGGAATGCATCAAACATCACACAGCTGCTGCTACAGTCTCTGTCGCCCCCCTCGCGCACATGTCCGTCTATCCGCGCGCAGTAACCACCGGCGTAATTGGTATTTTTGGGCTGTGAAACCGATGGACAAACGAGATTTAACAAAAAAGTTGATCATCAAAACAAACAACAAACAAATAATAACAACCGGCACGAACTCGATTCACGGGTATACGACTGAAGCGAATCGCGTGTCCGTCCTTGACGCGCATGATCGGCAGTCCCTGTGCGTCCGTGAATCGCACGCGCACCGGGTGTGCGCGATCGACGCGGTTTGAGTTGGCCGCCCCGACCGACTGCTCCATCGTGACGAGCTCGCACTGCGCCGAGATGCGTCCGGACACGGGCGACAGTTGCGTCAGCAGCGCAGGTGTGACGTGCTGCGACAGCGAGAACCACTGGCGGTACGTCTCGATCGGGTACGGCGCCAGCGACGCGTCCAGCGTTCGCAGGTTCGCGCGGTAGCGTTCGATCTGCAGTGGTTGGTTGGTGTGTGTGCGCGATTGTTATTGAGGCAGCACAAGCCAGAACGATACATATCTGATCGTTTTTGTGCCGCTGCGATGCGACTCACAGCGCGCCTTGCACGCCCGTGCCCGTGAAACTAGCGTTCGTGCTTGGCGCGGCAATTCGAAATTGTTCGCACTGACCCGCCCGCAGGGACTTATGGTGGCGACTTCAAATTTTGGAACTGCCACCTCAAGTATAAAACCGAGCTTATCAATGCTTACGCTGCTTACGCCAGAAAGTTACAGCTAGAAAAAGAGTTCGTGCGACGACTGGAGGATTTTCCATGGTACACCTCATCGTCGGTGCATGCCGTCTGCAGCACGTCCTCGGCCGCTGCGTCCCACTTCTTCACGAGCAGTTCGTTCGCCTTGAAATCGTGACAGAATGCGATCCGTGGCGCGTGGTCGCCGGAGTGCGCTGCCTTGCTCGCAGTGCTGTAGTAGACGAAATGCACGCCGGGAGGGATCATCTTCAGACCTGTGTGGCAAGTTTTGCAGACATCCACATTGATAGATAGTTCAACCAACAATAGATAGAAAAATGATTTGGCGGCAAAACGACGAAATTCCGCCCATAGTTCCTGTTCCAATGACGGTTCGCAATGCTCACAGAAACTGTGACCACTGGGTCATATTTTCTGATTTGTTATAAAAGGCACTGGAATCATGTCAAAGCGATAGAAATGTGCAATTTTAGTGCAGCATGAACCACAAAATGAATTCAGTGGCAATAGAAATACCGGTATTCGGATCTGTTGTTCGAAACGAACATCAACCGATATTCTGGGACGTTTACCTTTGAACTTCGCGCCGACCGTCCATGATTGACAATCGATGCCAAACTCAGAGCGCTCCGGAAAGTCAAGAAACAGCTGGAAGTAAGTTTTCTCAAACTTTTTTAAATCCCTCAATCTGTTAACATTCTGATTCTACCCCACCTGGAAAGTGTTCTTGTTTAGCATGCAGCAAGAAAACCCATCATACACTCCTCTGACCAGTACAAACGGCAGTAAAAGCCAAAAAGGAATAATGTCTTTCAGAACACAGAAATTTTTTTGCAAGACCGAGCTTCACTAACGAGAAATGCGCCAGTGTTGTAGAGTTGTTCCGTAAGCTCAGGTGTCCACTCCATTGCAGAAGATTTCTGTTCACAATTTCATCACAGGTTGCAATAGTCTTTGTCTTTACTATTACCACCAAACCTATTCGAAAACGACAAAATTCCGATACCCAACTACAATCCGGTTGGAAACGTTGAAACGCAAAACAAACAGACGTCACCGACAAATATGTGAGTTTACAATTTTTACTATTGTTTTTTTTTCATATTTTCAAACAGAAACATGAAACGTTACAAAATATTCAGCAAAAACAAAAATCACTGTGTTACTCATAAAGCACACAATCATCCGCATAAAATCAACCAAGTGAAACTTGAAAAAAACCATGAGACCATGAGGCGGACCAGCGCGAAGTGAAAATTGCCATACAAACACAGCCAAACCGCACAAATCAAAACAATTCGTTCGAAAATAAAAAAAACCAAGATCTCCAATTAAAACACACCAAGCGAGGCGATACACGACGCAGCCAATCAGCTCACTGCGTACAAACATGCGCGTGCGATGGTGTCCAAAACAGCGGTGTCAATAACCCAATTTCGCAACGAGCTGCTCATGTCCGCGTGTCGTCGTCGTCGTCGCCGCACCTGCATTCCGGATAATTACAGCACGGAATCACCTTCGGCGTGAACTCGCCGAACGCGGACGCAATCTCGACATCGAGCTCCGCCTGGTGTTCGTCGATGAGATCGTGCACGTCGTCGATCAGCTGCTGCACCGGGCGCAACTCGACGTTCATCGGAAACATCTCGTACGGGTCGACGTTCAAATCGAACACCAACGGCGGATCCTGTTCGAGCACGTCCGCGTCGTTGCACATCTGCGCGACGAACCAGAACTTCAACGGCGTCCCGTGCGGGCAGCCGTGCGTGTCGTTCGACATCAGTCGCGACGTCCACAGGTGCACCTTGTGCGCGCCATAGCGTACGGCCATTAGCTTGCGGTTACAGTAGAAATAGAGCGGCCGCAGTTTCGACAGCGTGTCTTTCGGGTCGGTCAGTCGGCGACCGAGCAGGTAGGAGGCGACGTCGATGCCTGCATGTAACACGGCTTTTTTTGCTGGTAAAATGTTGCTTTAAAGATGATTGAAAACATTGATGTCATTCGATATTTGCGCAATTCCCGACTACTACAACATACTTTGTAATGTTTTTTACTTTGCTGCTTGACATGTGGCCTCTTGGATGACCTCATCTTCCATCGGTTTCGGTCTCCGATTCCATCGTCAATCCTCCATCGGGCTGTTCCTGTTCTGTTTGAAAGCGTGGAACACACACACGCTGGAGAACTGAATTGAGACTTGAATTGGCCGTTCAACTACGCTCATATCGGAGCTCCAAATCGACCGTACTTTCGGAGGAACTCCGTCGTTGAGGCAGCGACACGGCACTGGAGTGCTGCACCAATGGCAACGTGGCAACCAAAACAAACAACGTGACCTGAACGACGACAACCAACGCAAACAACCAACCGTCATAGTGTTTCATCTTTGAGAGCATCGGCTTGTCGGGCTTGCCCGGATCGACCAGCAGCGCAGCGAACGTTGGCATCAAATCGAGAGTGCTGATGACGGCGGCCGAGACCGAAGCGGCCGGAATTGTGCCCGGCCACCAGGCGATCGCGGGCACCCGAAAACCGCCTTCGTAGCTGTTTGACTTGCCGCCTGCGAAACGAGAACACACGGTTTGCCCTCATTGGCGGTGTTGTGTGTTGGTCGGTCATGCACAACCAACATCAGCGTGCTTCATTCAGCGGTCGATACTGTTTGACATCCATTTTACTGCGAAGTTTCTTTTGTTGTTTCGCTGCGAAACGCAAATAACGAGAAAGGTAATCATGCCCGGGCGGAACGTGATGGACTTGTTTGCCACTATGTTTAGTCGAATTCTAAATTATAGGCAATGAGCTGATTGGTTGGTGATCACGTGATGCATGCTCTCTGCTGTGGATGCGGAGTCTGTCCTGCACATGCATTCTTTCGGTGCAGGTCAGACGCCACACCACACCTCCACAGCGCTGCCTGCACAGACAGCATGCATCACGCGTGTGTTCACCAACCAATCAGCTGATTGCCTGAAATTTAAAATTCGCCTGTACACCGATACACGCAAGGAATTCCGGCATTGTGCACCGCACGGCCGTAAACGCACCCACCAAGTTCTACACATCCGATCCGACCGTCGAAAACGGGTGCGGGTGTGGTGGGAAATGAAACGGGAATCTGTTGAAAATCAACGGGTATTTAAAGACAATCTGCGCGCCTCTGAGTCCGGCGGTGCTGCCGCCGTGCGAGCACAGTTCACGGTGCGGTCCGTGGTCGGACATGAACAACACCAACGTCTCCTTGTCAAGGGCGTGCGAACGCAATGACGTCACCACTTGCTCGACGGCCCACGCCATCTCGTTCACTTGTTCACCATAGAGACCTGTAATATTCTGCTGCGACATATATTACCTTTGTTCGCAAGCAGCTGCTGATTGGCTGTTGTCTTCTGAGTGAGGCAAGTCTTTTAACTGGCTGCAAACGCTATTATCGGATTCGACAAAGCCGCACCAGGTGTTTGCCAGCTTTGCCAAAAAAAACCAATCAAATGAAATGAACTGCGAGTTTCCGCATGAAAGAGCCTGACCTTCATGCCAGCCAACAGCAACTATCGAGTTTACAGATAGTCGGATGTCTCCAAAAGGCGACACAAGCGCATCCACAAGCGAAACGCAAACCTCTCCTCGACGCGCTGTTTGCCATTTTCGACGGCCACAATGACGCGTGCACCTGCGGAAACGACAGATAGAAGAAGAATTTCGAGCTCGACTGCGATGTTTCGTGCGATGTCAGTTGCGCTTCGAGAAATTCGTGCCAGCTGTCCACGAGACGCTTGGTCAGTTCGTTCACTTGATACGGCTGATGACGCAGACGGTCGCCGTAGTACAGGAAACACTTGTTGCTCACCGGTCCGTCCTTTTGGAACAGCTGCGTGGACATTTGATATGATCGGATATAATACGCAGCAAAACTCAATGGTGATTATTTGGTTTTGCAGGTAATGATGTAAGGTGTGAATCAATCAGTGCTTAAAGAATCAACATTAAAAAAAGCAAAAAACTATCAAACGCTCGAAATCACCGTTTTTTGTGGGCGCTGCAACAGCGAATGTTGTCTCTGGCACCACCAACAGTTACACGACCAAGCTTTACAGTAATTTACAAAGCGAGCCGTCTATTTACAGTTTCGCAAGACAAACAAACAAAAACAGACACGGAAGCAATTCAATGTCACGCCCACCCCGGTCTGATCGCAGTCCCAGACATGCGAGTACGGCAGATTCCAGCCGACATAGTCGAAGCCATGTCTGCTCGGTAGATGCGCACCGTCGGTGCTGTTCTTCTCGTTGATGCCCAGATGCCACTTGCCGGTCATGCCGGTTCTAAACGAACGTCTATATTATTCAAACCTAGCACGCTGATTGGCTGCTACGAAGCGAACACCAAGAAACTCGACCGCAGGGTTGCGTCTGAATGTGCTGGTACACCGACTGCTCTATTGGGATGGATGCCAAGTGCCTCCCTGGCAAGCCGTTTGGATGCGCCACTGCAGCATGCACCGCGTTTAGTTTTGCGTAGCTCCTCCCCCAGGAAATCTGTTGTACCAGCTGGTGTTTACTATTTACCAGTCTCAGCAGTCGTCTTGCGATGGTGTGCCACCAAACACCGCTGAGCAACCGTCGATCAAACCAATCAGCTTGCCTGGCACAAGAGGGTGTGCAAATATTAATCAAAGATCGACAATGCCAACCTGTAGCCGGCTCGCTTGAACAATCGCGGTAGCGTCCACTCGGTTTTCGGCAGTCCGCCAGTGTTGTAGTCGACCAAGACACGTCTGCCACCGACCATGCCCGTGCGAATCGGTAATCGCCCTGTGATACGATGAGTTACATTCGCGTTCAAGTTACAGATTCTCGGCACGACACTATTCTTTGAATTCATGCATCTTTGCATCGATTGAGAGCACTCATGCGCACTGCAAACGAACGAACGCAAACAAACTCAAACAAACAAACTCAAACAAACAAAACTCAACGCACAGCAGCATCGAACTCAAAAAGAGCTAATCAATCAGCTGGCTCATCAAACAGCTGCTGACTTTCGCTAGCCTGACTCATTTTTAGTCAGACAGAAATGGAACGCGAACACCTAAAATCCGCTAATCCAAAAGCAAAGGTCCCCGTACCATACGAGTGGAGTCATGGACTGAAATGAAATACGAACATAACCAGGAGGAACCGTAAAAGAAAAAAGCCTCAAACTCGCCAGTCATCAACGCAGCGCGTGCCGGTGTGCACATCGAATCGGCAGCGTAGAACTGCTGAAATCGGACGCCCTCCGATGCGAGCTTGTCGATGGCGTTGTATTCCTGACTTGGGTGGCCGTAGCTCGCCTGTAACGGGGCGTAAAGTCTGTTCGATTACATCGGTCAGAGACAGACACAACATTGCGAGCACCAACCAATCAGCTGCACTGCATCAGTGTCCTATCCGGACGAGCCTTCAGCATTCTGAACGTGACAACCGCTCATGTGCAGCCAGGCGAACACCAATCACACTGCTGTGATGAAAACACCTTTTTGCAGTCAATGCCGGCGGCAATGAACAACAACAAACGACGCACAGAGCATGACTGCAACTGAACTACTCACGAATTGAACAACACACACACACACACACACACAAACTACTCAATGGCGTTTTGTACGCTTCTCTGTGTTAGCCCTGGCTAAAAACATTGCCTGAAAATCACAACAACAACAACAACAAACTTCTTCAACACACTTGCATCCATCCAATCAACACTGTACGTTTTCACCATACAGCTGCGCTTATCACCGTTTGTATAGCATGAACGAACGTTCCAGAGAATGCATTTTTATTCCAGTCCAAGAAATCGGAGCACCCACCAAATCGCCGTATCCCATGTCGTCGGCTAGCATCACAATGACGTTCGGTCGCATGCCTGTCGTTTCAGATGATTTACAGTTTTCCTCGGTTGTTTCGCAATAATCGGGCTTGCTGTTGCAACGTACAAGCAGGAAAAGCAAGAAAAACAACGGTGAAGCTTGTGTGTGGTGTCGCATGTCTTGGCTGCTGGAGTGCGGGTATTATAGTTGTGTTGTCTGAAACGAAATTATTGGAGGTCATAATTACAGTATCTTGATTGATATTTTGTTTCTATTTACACTAACAATTGAAATTGAAAAGAAACCACCGATTTTCGGTGTGGTATTAACGCAAGAAGCGATCTTCGACCACGTTTAGTCAAAAACGCCAAAAAAGTATTCAAACTTTTCCACGCTTTATTTCTCGTAACGACAAAACAATGGTGATGAAACAAAACAAAACAGTGGTTAAATAAAACCAACATCATCATTCAAGAGAAGATTTTCACGAAATATATTTTTGGAAGTTTAGAAACACAGCAAATGTTGAGCAACCAACAGCGAACCACCGGAATGTGAGCTGTGAAGCCAGGCGCAATAAAAAGTTTCATTTTCGTGAAAGACAATCACTCTTCTTCAGCTTTTTTGTGCACGCTTTAAGTTACATTGACTTGAGTGCCAACTTAGAGTAATGATTAAACGATTAATCAACAACATCAGAAACACTCATGGTAAACCACAATGCACGGTCAATGCGTGACAACCCAAGTCCAAAAAGCTTTTCACGCACAAACATCACAATTGCTCAACCACATGCAACTAAATTCGTCGAATTTCAGAAACTTTACAAAACGACAGAAAAAAAATTGAAAGAAACACAAAAACATGACGCTAGAAATGAAATGACTGACTGGAACTGAAATATGCCGTTTTCCGAGACAATTTTCTCATATGTTCTTTTCGCACTTGTGTTTTTTCATTTCAACCGTTCCAGCAACTCCGCGATGGTCTGCTGACGTCGGCGCACGTTCGTCTGACCACCGTCGTGTGTCCGTTTCGATTGCTGATCATCAAGCACACCGTTCATCTGTTGCAGCATCAAACGCGCCGAGATGCGCAGACAGACCGCTGATGACGACGCGCCGGTGCAGTCGGGCTGCTCGCCGCTAGCTGCTTGCTGGGCGCTCGTCGGTGTTGAATCACTCGCGGTGGAACGACCTGAGAAGGTTGCATTTTGGACAAGGCCATTAAGAAGCAACGTGGTACGCTGGAACGTGATATATACAAACACCAATCGCGGCAAAATGACGTCGATAGCGACAACAACAAAACAAGGCAACCTGATGCTGCCTGCTGGTCGGTGCGCAAAGCAGGCATCAGGTCAAGAGTGCAGTTCAGCACCCATCCCGACCCGCCCCCCCCCCTCTCGTGCTGAGTTCGCAGGCTCGCTGAAGTGTTCAGCAGCCGATCTAACACCACTGCACCGGAGCTTACGATACTTCAAGGTTCGGATCATTGGCTTTCTGCAGGCAGTCGGTGAGGGTGGCGAGCAAGAACCGTTTATCAACAGAAAACACAGCAATAATCAAGCGACCAGCAATGTGCGTGGCGGCGCTGATCGCAACGTCCAGCAACGCGTCGCGCTCCGCGTCACTGCGGCCGGGCGTCACGACGACGACGGACGTCAGCCAGGCGAGCAGCGCGTCGTTCGTGCAGACGTCGATCGCAGCGACACGCACGGCCGCGCGCAGACAGCGCACGCTCAGCGCACGCGAACGCTCGGTCGCGATCGAGCTCGTGTAGTGCGACTGCAGCAGTTTCACGCCGAAACTGCAAACACACAGACACAGCACACCATTTCGTTCACGGTCACATCGCGCCTCTGTTCTCGTGTTGGTGAGCGATGGCATCGCTGAGAGAGACTGGACTCGAATATAGGAGAACAATGTGGACACTCTGAATAGGATCGTGTAGATTGCGCACACCAACACACCGGTGCCGTTCACAGTTACACCAAGCGACGGTGTGGTGTACCGTGGCGTGGTGCGCACCTTGCATCGTGCACCCACCACACGGGGGGGGGGGCAAGGCAAGCGAACCGTTGCACCGGGTGTCTACTTCACTGCACAGCTCGTACAGCATGCTTATTTAAAGCTGCCACTTTTTCGGAGAATACAGAGTTTGCAAACGAAGAACAAAGAACGGCATCGGAGTTTGCCAGAAAACATATGTGGCCACGAACGTCGACTGTTTGGATTCCAGCCAAACCCGACAAAACACTCGTGCTTCTTGCCCGGATTTACACAGTTTCGCTGTGTCTGTACTCTGCGACAAAAGTGACCGGTTCAAACAGTCGTGCTATACCATTTGCGGAGCAGCCGATAGTCGTCGGGCGTGCGCAGTCCATCGGCGATCAACTGCAACAGCCACTCTCGTTGGCGGTAATGCGCGTCCGATTCGGCCGACTGAAACATCTTATAGAACTCCGGCACCACGTCCAACTGCATGGCCGGCTTCAGCAGTAGATATTGATTGAGCAACGTGTAGACGCCGTCCTCCGGGTGCAGCAGCGCTTTCGAGAGACGCGCCGCGAAATGCGTGATCACTGAAGAAAATACATGCGCACAGTCGAACTCTGAATTATAGGCAATCAGCGTAGTCGGTGGTGATCACGTGACGCATGCTTTCTGTGCAAAATTTTCTGCGGGGCGGAGTTTGGTTGCACAGAGAGCATGCATCACGATCACCACC
>JASANC010000240.1:0-38145 GCA_030248135.1 Theristus sp. LFF4_11 | reverse complement strand
GTTTTTTATTTTTTTTATTTATTTAATTGTACGCGCGCCGGTTCCGGAAACCCTAAGGTACCAAACTCCGGCGGAGACGGGCAATACTGCCCCGAGCCCAATTTTACCCTCGGCTCAGGAGGGAATAGACCATTAGATGTTCGTTGGTCACTCTAATTTTCCACGAGTATGTCTTGTCCACAGCGAGGTTCGAACCCGGTGCCTACAGAACTGTAGGCCGAAGTTATACCGCTACGCCACGGACACGACAGGTGCGCGTGTTTTCTTCGGCAGTATTTGTAGCAGCCCAAGAATCTCCACAAAAGTTGAACTCTAAATCATGGGGAATCAGCTGATTGGTTGGTGGTCACGTGATGCATACTTTCTATGCAAAACGACAGACCCCGACAGACGACGCTCCACAGCAATGCCTGCACAGAAAGCATGCATCACGTGGCCACCGACCAATCAGCTGATTCCCTAAAATTTTGAGTTCGACTGTGTTGTGTGTCGGAAAGAATAATAGTAGCAGAATGAAACTGAGACTCTTCTCAAAAATTCAATTTTTCTATCGTCACACAATCGCACAGTCCAGCAACACCGACGCCTTTGTAACTGGCCAAATCGTCTGAACTATGCAATGTGTGCGTTCCATAATTTGAATCTCGTGCATATTAGCAGCCAATCAGCAAATTGCATATAATTAACAGAGCGAGCGACCACGTATGTTCAAAAAACGCAATAGCCAATGAAACCGATGGATAATTGGTGGCCGAAAAAAAATCAAGGCACCCGAAAAAATACAAAAAGTCTTCCACATCTCCCGCGCAAGAAAACCCGATCCATGCCCAGTTTTTAATAAAAAAAACCACTCGCAGGTCCGCTCGGCACCAATCACGGCGTCGAACTAAACCCAGAGGCGGTCAGTTACGCCCGGGTCCACCTCGACCGCTTCATGGCACGCTCAGCCGCATTGGACGCGAGCGATCACGACCTGGCCGTGCCGGAGTTCGTCGTCGGCAATGGACTGTTGTTGGATGTGGGTGCTCTTGGACGCTACGACCGCGTTTATTGTGGCGCTGCCGTGCCGGAGACGCATCAGGCTCGTGGTTTTTGGTTTTTTTATTCAGTCGTTTTTGTTTCGCGAACCAAAAGGTGAAACATATTCCACCTTCAATTTCAAGTTTTGCCCCCCCCCCCCCCCCCAACAAACGCAGTGGCGAACACACAGACACATTTCATTTCATCACACAAATTTTTTTGTGTTTTCTTTCCTTCTAATCTGTTTTCACAATTCAGGATTTTGTGTGCGGCTTTCTGAAGATCGGTGGTATTGCGGTGATGCCGACGGATGATAATGTGAGTTTCTTTTTTCGGCTATTTTTGGAGTTTTCCAGAGACAACTGTGCTAGCAAATTCATGAAACAAGACGAAATTTCGATGTTTCACGAAAAAATGGTTCTCCGATTCGAAGTTTCCATTTTCGTAATCTGTCGACTCAAACTATTCGTTTGTTTTTCAGCTGATGCAAATTCGTCGCGTCGGCGAAAGTGTGTTCGGTCGTCAGCGGGTGCTTCCAGTGGCGTTTGCGTCCATGATTCTGCCGACCGATTCGGACATCCAGGATAAGACGCTCACAGTGCACTTGCGTTAGTCCGGGACACTTTTTTGTTGTTGGAGATTGAGGTTTTTAGGCCAGGGCTAACCCAGAAAATCGTACAGAACGCCGTCGAGTAGGCCGCCCATTGAGTTTTTTTGTCATTAAGTGCCTATACACCCCACGGCGGGGCTCGATCCCCCGAACGCACAGACAAGAGTCTAACGCGGCATACAACCCCCCCCCCCCCACCCCATTGCACCACCCATTAAATCACCCACCCACGTTCGTTCGTTGCAGCCAGCATTTCACCTCCGCCGTTGCAACAACTCTGTCGCACGCTGATTCGCTCGCTGGTCCGATCACGGGTCACTCGGGCGCACATCAAGGAACAACAACAGGCCTATGAGCAGAGTTCACCAGATCAGGTGAGCTGGGTTTGAACTTTCTGAAAATTGGAAAAATAGACGAACATTATTTGAACCTGAAACGCTGATTGGCTGCACTGTTCTGATCCGACCAATCCGTTAACTTATCGATTTTAACAGGTGACATAGAAAATGTACTAAATTCAAAGTTTGGTCAAGTTGTTCTGATCTATCCAGCGGTGTCTCACTGTCGAATCTCAGTTTTTCTGTGTTGATACAAAAATACGATAAAAAATTTGAGTCGCGTTTTTTCTCCTGTCGCCTCAGCAGGTGCCACCAGAGATGGCACGTGAACAATTTCCGGAAATTTTTCACGAACTTATATTTTTTCAAAAAAGTCCACCTTTAGGTGCCCCCGCAGAGCGTTGTACGCAGTCTGATAGCGGACAGCAACGGACCGGACGAGACGGCGGACTTTGCTGAACCGGCGGACGCGGCGGTGGGTGTGAATTGTCAAATGTTGCAAACTGATTTATTGTATCGGCTGCTGTGTGATTGTGTCGGCGTTTATTGTGTGGAATTCGAAAAAACCGTTCAGACGCATTCATGAAACAGTATTTAGTGACACGTAGCTGTTGTTAAAACATAGCTGCGCGGTCACCGAATGCTTCATGAATGCCGCTTAAGTCAGGCTATACACGTGAGCGACATTTTTCGGCCATCCCTATTGGTCACCCCAAAACTGTGACAAATGCAACAAAATGAAAGCAAAAAAACAAAAAAAACCACCGTTCAGACCAGCGAGCACGAGTGTCGCAACGCCCGTCAGGCTCACCGGGTCCGCCAGGTGATCATACCGATGTTCCTGCGCGAACGGCGACGACGAGCGCAACGGCAACAACAACAACTGCAGCGCGCACAACAGCCGACCGGAGACGCACGCGACAGGCGGCGGGGTGAGTTTTTTTTTGTTTGTGGCCGGTTTTTTGGAAGCTTGCGAAATGGAATTCAGTCGGAAATGGTTTCCTACGTTGGAATTTGAAATGGGTTGTTTTTTTGTATTTTTCTGATTGACTTACCACAACCGGCCGTGTCTCTTGCGTTTTTGTTGTGACGTTGTTGTTTATTATTTTTTCGATAGTTTCCATTGTTGGAAGTCAAATGGTTTGGGAACAAAACGCGAGGCCACCCACACCCGCTTTGGCCTCTGATGTTGGGCAGGCCAAGCAAAATTTCAGAAACTTTCACATAATCTAGCTGCGCGGTTCTCCAATGTGCTTTTCAGTCTTAAAATTTGTCAAATTCAAACTGAAAACTCACAGACATTTACCCCGTTCAGACAGCTCCACATCAGCGACCAGCTCAAACTCGACAAGCAGCAGCAGCAGCAGTACGAGCTTGGGTGGGTCGTCGGACAGCGAGACGGAAGCGAACACGAATCGCTCGTTCTACAGTGCACGTGAGTTCGGTTTTTTTTGCGGAAAACAGATTATTTTTGTTGTTGTTGGTGGTGGTTTGTTGCCTTTGTTGGATGGGTGTCGCACCAATTGCTATTGTGATTTCGATTGTAACAGTGTCAAGGAGCTGATTAGTGAAATTGTGGAATTTTTTCTACTTTTTTTTTAAATCAGGATCAACATCGGACGACCGCAGAAATCGCCGCTCATCGGGTGACGACCGCGAGCCGGAGACGCCGTTTGCGGCGTGGATTCAGGTGAGCTCACCTCTGTTCTGTTCTGTTCTGTTCGGTTTTATTCGGCGTTTTTAAGCGTCAGGCAATGGCACAAGGAAACAGGTTCGAATCCAACAAGCTGGGTACATAGCCAGATCATACCTCTGGCCATCAAATCTGGCAAAAAAACCGCATCAAGCTGCCGGTACTGTTGTCGATTGCCGCAAACAACAATAAGTGTAACGTCTCCCATTTACTCAGATTCGTCGACGTCGCGTCCGAAATCGTGAACGCGATCGGCAGAATGATACGGAATCGGATCGCTCAGCCAGCGACATTGCCGGTTGCGCGCGGGTGCTCGTGCAAACGGGTGTCTGGCAGCAGGCCGAACGGGAACGGCAACAAGAGCGGGTACGCGAACGGGAACAGGCGACGTTCAGTCAAGAAGAAATGGATGCTGGTGGTAGCGTCGAGAGACAGGTATCGAGCAGTTTTTTCTTGAAAATTGTAAATTTTATTTCAAACTTTTGTGTGTTCGCCTGTTCCAGCACTGTTCATTCAGTGTTTTTATTTGCAGTTGTTGCACCCAAGTCACACCACTTGATTTGAGAAATCTCAAATGGTACCAACCAAACCAATACCAAGCTCCGGTAGTTTTGTTTGGTTAAAAGATGGTACAGTATTATTCTTCAAACATGTCAGTGTTTTAGAACTCGAAAGTTTTTGGATAAAAAATACGCTTGAAATTCTGCAGCTGGGTGCATGGCGTAGGCTACGTTTTTGCCCTTTATTCCGGTTCGTGTGTGTGCGTGCAAAAAGGAAGAACAGACTGGCAGTCTGATAATTTTTTTCGATCAATCACACATCAGGTTTAGCCTAAAGGGGCATTCATGAAGCAGTGTTTAGTGACGCGTAGCTGTGTTAAAACATAGTTACGCGGTCACTAAATACTGCTTCATGAATGCCCCCTAACTTTCTAGTTATGCACAAGCAAACTGTTCCACTTCATCAGCACGACTACCCATCAGAGCAACAAGAAGCGCACACAACAAACGACAGCACAGCTGGCACAAGCGCTGAGCACTCACTGCAGAAGAATGGCCAAGTTGCGCCAGAAGCCAGTAAAGGCGCTGCAACCGAGAAAGACGAACAGAAAAATGGTGAACGAAAAGTGGACACTGTGGATGGTGATCGAGTGGGCATGTTGATTGCTGAGGACCGCCGGGACAGCGACGACTTAGAAGCGGTTGAGTAATTTTGTTGCTGTTTTCAGTATTTTCGCAGGCAAAAGTGAAATCAATCATGATGTGTTGATTTCATTTTGTGCATTTTTTCTGAGTTCGCTAATGTGACTGAAGTATGGTTGGTAAATTCTTACGCAAAACAAAGACAGCCAATTGATGTTTGGAAACGTAATTTTCGGCGGCGATAAAAGCGAATAGAGAAGACTGGTCTGCGAGGTAGCGCGACAAACTACAGTCGAACTCTAAATTATAGGGAATCAGCTGATTGGTTCGTGATCTCGTGATGCATGCTGTGCTGTGCAGGCATTGCTGTAAAGCGTCGTCTGTCGGGGTCTGTCGTTTAGAGTTCGACTGTAACTGCTGACGGCATTTCTACTTCTGAACTTGGAGGAACCAATCATTTATGACAAAAACCGAATCAATCGGCAAAGTATTTGTATCTGAATTTTATCCGTTCAGGCAAATCCGCTTCCGCCGTCCGAGACCACGAATGCCGCTTGCGAAAGCACCGCCAGTAGTGCAAAAAATCAGTCGAACTCGATTGCGAAATCATCCGGCAAAGTTGCACAGCAGCAGCTGAAAAAACGCCCAAAGTCGCCGTCGTCCGATACGGACGGAGAGACGGATCGGTTAGGTTTAAAATGGGACCCAGTTCATACTCACGTCTCCATGGACGGTAGTGTACAAAAACACAGGACGTAACGTGGCATGACGTGCAGTCTACGCACACGTCATTCTGAGCGAACCTCTAGTTTCTAAACGAGAATAAGCTTGGCGCAAAAAAAAGTCAAATCAGGGCAGTGTGATCTTGAGCTTGTCAAGACGTTTTGAGCTGAACAAAATCCCAGGTTATTCATTCTTTCGAAAACAACAAACCTACCGTACATGTTCTCAGCGTCAACCGCCGCACGCGCCGTCGTAACAGCAACGTCAACAGGAACAACAACGCAAAGTCGCCATCGACGACTGTTGAAGTGTCGCAAAAAGAGTCTGAGTCGTTGAACGATCGCTACCACGATGCGGACGATGAGATGGAGGTGGAGACGGAGCAAACGGTGGCGATGACGGATGTGGACGCCGGTGGGTGGTGTTGGTGCCGTTTTAGTGCGGGTTTTTAATCTTGTTTTACGGTTATCGTTTATTTTGGCTTATTTTGGACACAAATGTTTTAACAGCATCCGATACATTCGTTCTTCTTTACTGCAATTTAAAGTCTCGCAAGTTTCGTATTCTGAAAAAGTGACAGGTTTGAACAAACACGTTCATTCTTCATTCGTCCATTTCTTATCATGCCTCATAAACGGATCTTGCAAACGCCATCGCGCAGCCCCCCACAAACCCGCCCAGGCTTATTTTCCGGCCACCCCCCCCCCCCCCACCCCCCCCCACCCCACCCAACCAAAAACACAAGTTCGGGGGGAATGGTTTTTGATTCTTGTCGCGTCCGCTGGCATTGAGGGAAAAGTTTTCGAACTTCAAACCAATAATCATGCGGATGCGCGAGCGAGCGTAGCGAGCGGAGAGCGCATCACGCATAATATGAGCCGTTATCCCCTCGCGCGCTTTTTTCAAATTTGCTCGCTGCGTCCTGCGAGCATAGTATAAGCCACAAACTTGGTTCCGTGCACACGAAACGAACACCCAAAGTTGTGCTTGGAGCCGCGAAAAAATTTTTATCCGACTACTTTTCATACGCTGTAGACACGAAAAACCTATTCTGAAAACAGTGTTACTTCTTTCCCTTTGTCCTTTTTTTTCAGCTATGTAATCAACATGTGTTCGCCCTTTCAATTTTTGCCTGCGACACTTTCACAGTCGAACAAAAATGTTCCCTGGGGTAATTCCACCCGGAGATTTTGAAAATTGAGTTAATTTTTTACCCCGACCCTGTTTTTGGGTAAAAATTGGGCATTTTTAATTGTTCGGAGGGTTTTCACCTGGTTTTAAGTGTTCGCCCTTTCAATTTTTAGCTGGGACACTTTCACAGTTGAACAAAAATGTTTCCTAGGGTAATTTCATCCGTATTTTTTGAAAATTTAGTTATTTTTTTTGCCCGGGCACTTTTTTGAGTCAAAATTGTGCATTCTTAGTTTATTGTGAAAGTTCGTAGCATTTTGACTGGGTATCAGTTTTTCACTCTTACAAATTTTGTCTGAGCTGCGAAAAATAGTAGGAAAAAAGTCTAGTCCGTAGTAATTCAATGCGCTGATCACGGATTTTGGGTTAGTTTTCTTACGTGAGCAACTCTAGATGCTGAATCGTGACGATTTCGGGCGAATCGGCCGTCGAAATTGGCGAAATCGGTCCAGAAACGAAAAACAAGAAAAGATTGTTTTCCAGGGTAATTCAATGCGCTGATCACGGATTTTGGGTTAGTTTTCTTACGTGAGCAACTCTAGATACCGAATCGTGACGATTTCGGGCGAATCGGCCGTCGAAATTGGCGAAATCGGTCCAGAAACGAAAAACAAGAAAAGGGTGTTTTCCAGGGTAATTCAATGCGCTGATTACGGATTTTGGGTTAGTTTTCTTACGTGAGCAACTCTAGATACTGAATCGTGACGATTTCGGGCGAATCGGCCGTGGAAATTGGCGAAATCGGCCCAGAAACGAAAAATAAGAAAAGGATGTTTTCCAGGGTAATTCAATGCGCTGATCACGGATTTTGTGTTAGTTTTTTTATGTGAGCAACTCTAGATACTGAATCGTGACGATTTCGGGCGAATCGGCCGTGGAAATTGGCGAAATTGGTCCAGAAATGAAAAACAAAAAAAACGGTGTTTTCCATGGTTATTAAATACACTGATCACGGATTTTGTGATAGTTTTTTCATGTGAGCAACTCTAGATACCGAATCGTGACGATTTCGGGCGAATCGGCCGTGGAATTTAGTGAAACCGGTCCAGAAATGAAAAACAAGAAGTCGGTGTTTTCTATGGCAATTCATTGCGCCGATCACGGCTTTTGGGTCAGTTTTCTTATGTGAGCAATTTCTAGGTACTGAATCGTGACGATTTTGGGCGAATCGGCCGTAGAAATAGCATAGACGAAATTGGCCTAAAAACGAAAAATGAAAAACCTGAGTTGTGTGCCCAACGTATTGTGATTTTGGTCCGACCTTCGGGGCTTATGTAAAAGTCAGAATATTATCTAAAAATGCGGGAGACGCATATAAAAGGAGGAATATGGCCTTGTGTAAGCAGTGAAAGACTTGGCTCGACAACCTTTTCAAGTCTCTGATGTGGTACACACGGATACAAGTACATAAGAGTCATATTTTTGCGCCGTTTATTTTTTATTTAGATTGCAAGTGGCAACCCTCGTACATTGTAGACAAATGAAACTTTCACATTTGCCTTTTTCTAGCATTTAGCGACCTCTAAAACCACTAAAATGACGATCAGACTTTAGATCGCTGACACTGGTTTGCACAAAGTGTATCGCAGAGGCATTGGGAACGCAAGGTCTCCTTCTGTGGCAGTGACTCACCGGTTTATCCTGGCACAAGAGTTTGGTAAAAAGGGTGAAAATCAACGGAAGACAACACTTTTTGCACTGGTGCTGCTGTATGCACAGCGGTGCGTACGTTAGCAACAACGATAAAGCTACATGCAGCAATGTTTTGCAATCTCTGATGTTTCTGTTTTTTGCACAGAATTTACAGTATAGCCGATTAAACATGGCAGCTTTTTTCAGGGTGCAAGGAGCGCGCGAATTTTGAATAAAAGAGAAAGAAGTTCAGAAACCAAATTGTATGCCAAATTTGACGCGTTTTTTAAGCTAATGGATTATCCGTATTATTCTGTTTATTCTTTCTCCCTTGCACACATGATTGGAAATTATGTTGGCATTTTTGAAAAAGACAACTCCTAGTCAGCGACTAATCCCGCCTTGACGGACTGCCTCATTTATTCGGCCATGCTGTTCAGAATTTCGCACATGATGTGATTTTAGACTAAACTGAAGAGGACAATTGAAAAATATCTAGATAACTTCAAAATTTTTACGCTTTTCAACAAGCTTGTAAACAACAAACGCGGCGCAAAAATATGACTCTTATGTACTTGTATCCGTGTGTACCACATCAGAGACTTGAAAAGGTTGTCGAGCCAAGTCTTTCACTGCTTACACAAGGCCATATTCCTCCTTTTATATGCGTCTCCCGCATTTTTAGATAATAAAAAGGGGGAGGAAAAGAAAATATTTTTAACTTTTCCCCCCCACCTCACTTTTTTTTATTTTTTGAAAAAAAAAACCCAATTCTCTCTTTTTAGAAAAAAAAAAAAACACACAGAAAGAGGGCGCACACCGCCCGCGGCCCGCCCCCCCCCAATTAATTTTTTTTGAAAAAAGCCCCCCCCCCCGCGCCAAAAAAAAAAAAGCCCCCCCCCCCGGCCCTATAACCCCCCCCCTTCCCCCCCCCCCCCTCCCGCCCACCCCAAAAAAAAACCTTTCCCCCCCCCCTTCCTCATAAAAACCAACCCCCAACCTCCCTCGGAGTCACGTACCATGCTCCGCGTCCGTCGTCGCACCGATCTCGCGGCGATCTCGCGTTTCTCGCAGCGTTATCGCGGCGAGCTCGCGCGCTTGCCGCTGCCGGCGAAACTGCGCCGCTACGTGAACTACGGTCGCTCGGTCACGGAGCAACTGACGGTACAGTTGAGCGATCAAGAGAACGAGGAGGATGTTGAGGAGGAGTTTGAGCAGTCGCCGGAGACGCGCGCAGAGGCGTCGTCAGGTGCGGTGGTGACTGAGGTGCAGCGGACGGATGAGACGACGCAGAGTGCTTGAGCGGGGGCGGCGTGGTGTTTTGTGAGTTGTCGAAAACAAAGTGCAGTCGTTTTGTGATTTCTGGAAAAAAGTGCAGAAACCACGCCTGCTAGCTGTTGTTTTTCAGTATTGTTTGTTTATGTGTTTTTGTGTCCACCCCCGTTTGTATCAAAAATATGTCCACGTAATCATGAATATATGCACACGTTTTTTTTTTGTGTTGAGTGTTCTTGGCCCTCTCGCAAAGAAGGTCATTCACTCGTTTTCAGGCGTGTGAAAATCGTGTAAAATTTGAACTTTTGATGCAATTTTTTGAACTATAGGCTGTTTGCAAGAATCAATCAAGTGGAGGTGGTGTCATTTTAAGAGTCCAGGTCGTTTCACGACTCACGTTGCAACATTCGAAGAAATCGACGATCAAGGATATATCTGAACGTGATTCGAGACCAGACCTTTCCCATCTCTTGCGTGATGACTTTTTGACTGTCGTTATGGTGTTCTTTTAGCCAAGCATGGCATATGGTTCTTTGTTGACATCACCTTTCTGTCTGACTGTTTCTCAGAAACGGACCATACAGATTAATTATGTTGTTTTTTTTAGTAAGGCTTGCTTTTTGGAAACTGTAAAAAGTGTATAGTTTCGCCGTCTATTTCGCATCAAATGCTGTGTGTGTAGAAATTGAGGCGGTTTTTGTCGTCATGTATGTCATATGGGTCACTTGTTTGAAATCTACAGTGGAATACACACTTTGAACTTGGTCTGCCAACGTTTGAGCGTTGTACGCTGATTGGTTCAATTTTTGTTGAAATTTTGTTTTTGATGTAGACAATCTTTTGTTTCAACCTGTCACTTCTCAGAACACAGTGCACGCGGTTGGGAAGAACGAGAAAGGAGTTGCTTCTAAACCAAACCCGATTCATTCGTTTTTCTTACTGTAGTTCCCAGTTTCGCATGCTTTGTATTCTGTAAAAAAGTGACCGGTGTAAACAAGCATACTCGGGTGTATTTGTGCGACTCATGCTGTACAAAGATGGACAGTAAATGGGTTGATTTGAAGATTTCAAAAACGTCTGAAAGTTATTTTTCGGTTGCAGTGAGTTGATTTCATATTTTTAGTGTCACATTGGCTTTTATTTGTATGTTTGCGGTCCGGTGAATGTGAATGAATAATGGCTAATTTGGTGTTTATTAAAAGTAAGATTTTTTATGCAACCCGAAAAAGCGTCGTTTTGTGCAGCTTTTTTGCGATGCCATGTTCTGTTTTTGCAATTCTGTTTCTTGCTAGTCTCTAGTCGACAAAAAGGCGAACTTCCTTATATTAGTATGATAACCTGCGATTTTTCTTCTGTGGTATATTGTTTTTTTGTTTCCTATCTTATTACATCTTTCTTTGCGTTTGTTTTCATTTCGAGTGAAAATATATGTACAGTCGAACTCTAAATTATAGCCTGTCAATCCGGTTGGTGCTTGGTGATCACGTGATGCGTGTATTCTCGGCAGGACAGACTCCGCCTTCGCGGCAACGCCTGCACGGAAGGGACGCATCACGTGTGCACCAACCAATCAGCTGATAGTCTGTAGTTGATCATATTGTGTTTGACTTCTGCAAAACCTGAACAAAAAAAGCATCAATGAACACGTGACAGAATGTAAAGTCCTAGTCTGAAGACAGTGCACACAGTGGTGTTGCACAGTCACAAACAAACACATGCACACACACACATGCGACATTATAGAGCAGCGCGCAGTGTGAGGTGTCTGTGTGCTTGTTTGCAACTGCGTGCAACATTACTGTGTGTTATAATATCAGAGTGCCAGATTTCAGACAAGAACTTTCTCATCTTTTGCGTCCATAAGTTACAACGATTTCGTTTGACTTGCACAGTATTCAACATGAGATTCAACAGACACAGTCAAGTCAACACGCATAAAAAACTATGACAGTTTCCGTTGCACACTGTAAACCAGGACACGCCCTTTGTGTGTGCAACAAAGTTTTCTGGAGCTCAATTATCTGTCTGGTTTTTTTTGTGAAGTTTTGTAAAAAAGGCATTTTTATTGAATCATGTTTACGACAACATTTATCATGGAAGCGCGCCGAAAAATTGAAATCAAAAGACCCGGACCTAAACAAAGATAAAATCAAGGTGGTGTGGCAAGGGAGTTCATGTTGAAACCAGTTTTGCTGTCCGAAAATACGTTTTTTTCTGTCTCTTTGTGTTCAAAAAGCCGAAACACTCCGGCATCTTTTCATTCATCGTAATTTCCAGAAAGTTTCACTTTTCCGTTACAATTGCATTGAACAAAAAAAAATGAAAGTCTACATCGCACTGCTGTGTCTGGTTGCACTGACGGTTGTGGACGCGCGGCGACATCGAAAGTGGAATCAGGAAGGTAAAGTCCTCCTCTGAAGACAGTGCACTTCGGTTTATCATAACTGACAGACCGTAAAGTCTTGCATAAGGTCTCGAAAGTCAAAATTTTCCGAAAACGTGGAATTTGGTGTGACAATGACAACCTTATAAGTAGGAGGAGGTCTTATAAAGTGAAGATTAGGAATTCCGGACGGGGCAGGATTTCGACCAAAGTCAAAAATTTGGATTTTTTGGTTTCCCGCCGTGTGACACTCCGCCCACTTTTGGATGGGGGTTGTGTAAGTGGAAGGAAATTTATATGCAAGGCCACGGCATGAGGTACGGTATTGCCGAATAAATATGGCAGTCTCAATCAAGGCGAGATTAGTCGCAGACTAGGAGTTGCCTTTCTCAAAAATGATAAGATATCCGCCAATAATCGAGTGTGCAAAGGGAAAAATAATAAACAGAATAGCACGAATTACCAATTAATTTTGAGAAACACGTAAAATTTGACACGCAATTGGGATTCTGAACATCTTTTTTTCATTGATTCAAATTTCGCGCGCTCCTTGCACCCTGAAAAAAGTAGCCATGTTTAATCGACCATACTGTATATCAAATAAAAAATGCTCACTCCGCCCGATTTTCATACCGTATTACCCCCAATAAACCCCCATGGGGGATTAATACGTCAGCGACTTTTAGGGGTGGGGGTTTATTGGTGGGGGGGGGATTATTGGTGGGGGGGGGGTTTATTATACAAAAATTTCTAGGGGTGGGGTTTTGTTGAAAAATGGCAAAAATACCTTGCATGACCGGCAAGAAAGTTGCAGAAACTTCTACTTTTCACAGAGATTTCCTTTTGTAACAGCCTTTTGTAATGAAATTACCATTAACTCATCCATTTGGGGCCTTTGGTAGCACAATTTCACCAATGTCACTGCATTCAGCCACTGAATTCGCTGGGTATGTGTTTCAAACAGGTTTCCAATTAACCCCCATGGGGGATTATTTGTGGGGGGGGGATTATTTGGAAACTGGTCGGGGGGGTGGGGGTTTATTGGTGGGGGGGGGATTAATGGTGGGGGGGGGTTTAATGGGGGTAATACGGTATTCCTCCGGCGCAGGCTACTTCGACTGCACCGAATGCTGCATGACGAAATGCGCCGATCGGCCGTGTTTGAAGGAGAACTGCTTCCAGTACGAGGTGCCGCAGTGGGCAAGATCACGGAGCACGGACTGCGTGTGCGGCGATCAACCTGGTTCGGGGTTTTTGTTTGGATTTTCTTTTTTGTGTTTTTCTATTTTTTATTTCATTTTTCTTTTTTTCTTTTATTAATATTATTTATGTGATTATTTTCATTTTCGCGTCACGTTAATTGAGACACGCGAAACTGCGTGTTTTTCGCGTAGTTGCATGGATGGTCAATTGATCCGAATATACAATACAGTTTTACAGTATGCAATTGAACGTACAGTCGAACTCACTAAAATGTGGAATCAGCTGACTGGTCGACCGAGCGGAGGCTGCTCACACTCCGCACCGTTCTTTTTTCGTGGATTTGGATTTTATTGAAACGTGTTTTTATGAATTTCCAGCACCCTTTTTGTGCTAAAAGTAAACTCAAAGGTTAGAGACCGCGAAATTTAGAAAATTTTTATTCCACAGCTCAACTCAAAATGTATTTTTTGTTTAATGACGACTACGACGCTTAATTTTTGCGTGTGGACTGAAAAATAAAAGCCTGAAAGGAGTGCGCTGTACATGGTTTGCTGCGTGCATTATGTATGTATGCCGTGCATTATTCGTGTCGTCCATCCATACAAGACACAGTAAAATTCTTGATGTCGACTTACCTCGAGACAAGTATTAATAATCCTTACAGCTTGATGGATATTCCCTTCTTTTTCTTATTTTAGAGCAGAAATTCAATTTTTTGTGCAATGAGTGGCTTTTGAACGATTGTATGTGCATCGGAAGTGAAATTCGATCCATATGTTTTGGCTATGGCTTAAAACCCGCAAACGCCTCCTTGTCCGTCGAACTGACAATCACCAGAAAACAGCGTGCCACGAAAAAAGCAAATTAACTTTTTCGTGTTGTCATTTCCAAAATTCTTTTCAGTGGAGAAATACCGTTCCTGCGGTGACTGTTGCTTCTCGGAGTGCGTCGACCGGGGATGCAGCGAAGACACCTGTCGTAATCGGGGCGGTCAATTTGATCCGGACTACACGTGCTCGTGCAGTTGAATTTGAGGTGATGATATAAAGGATGTTTGTTAGACATGTTACAGTAGGTTTGTTAGTTTGGTTAAAATCAAACAAAACAATTTAGTTTTCTTTACAACTAACTCTGATTCTATTCTTTCTTCTTTTGCGTGCTATGGTATGTGTTCTGCGAAAAAAGTGGCAGGTTTAATTATACATACTGTACGATTGAGTGGAAACAAGGCCCATTTGGCAGCACCGAGTTTTTTAATTATGCAGCTGATTTTTTTTATTTTGTAGATATATTTTGCATTGACTAGTTGCAGAACAGCTAATCCGCGTTTTTCTTCGTCCGCGAATGTTTTTAAAATTTTTTCGAATTCTTCTTCATCATGTGTACTCCCGCTATTCAATAATAAACTGAATTCTTCTGTGGTTGGTTCACTATTCTCTAGTTAAAATGGTCAAAGCTTTTATTCTATTATCCTTTCAGAAAGTTTCAAAAAGTATAGGCACAAAAGTTTCATGCCCTGGGAAAAGCCGCACAGCTAAAACAAAAAAAAATCCGAATCCTCAATGCGACGACGCCGCGAATTCGAATAGCCGCGCAATTATGAAACGTTTTCTTAACCCTGCATGCATGCAAACACATTGAGTCTCGAAACCTAAAGAAAGGATAATAATAACTTGAGCCGTTAACAAAAAACAAAACAAGAAACCACATAAACAATCAACCAAGAAACCACGGAACACAAATCCTGAATAGCATTTCATGGCAGAATTGTCTTTGCTAGTAAAACTGACTGTTTCACAACCCTTTTCTCACAATAATCACAAAATCAAACAATAACAAAGTAATCATTTGGTCGTTCACTTCAGAAGCAAGAAAGAAAGAAACAGGAATGAACAAAACAAAAATGCAATACCGATAATGACATGACACATCACGATACAACTAACTAAACAATCAAGAGAACAAGATGGTAAGCAAACTTACTTACTTCAGAAACACCAGCAAAGACAGTTAAAACAGACGGCTACAGTACAGTAGTTTGTTTAAACGTCCTTTTTCCCAGAATACAGAGCATATGGAACTGTGAATTACAGCAAGAAGAAATTTAAAGAAATACACCCCATTTATTGTGGATAAATAGGTTTTCTTGTAATTCAGATTCCGTTCGTTCTTCTTTCACAAGCTCTGTGTTCTGTGCAGAGTTTAAACGGTGACAGGTTCAAATGAATTGCAGCTAATTTCGCAATGACACTGACAAGACAATTGGGAAAAGATAATTCATGAAACAGACATAGAGAAAAACGAACAAAAAATTTCACTTTTCAACTCAAGAGAAGTTCTGTCTATGGCCAAAGAGAAAACCACAACAACCAAAAAATCAAAGTATCAGTAAAACTAGCTGAATTCTCAGACAAACGGACAAAAAATGACAAAACCACAAAAGACATGACAAGATTGGAAGAATGACAAAGAATGCTCATTGGTAAAACTGGAATATTTGAACAGAACAAAGATTCACATGAAGTTGGCGCAAATATTGAAACAATCACACGTTTCTCAACCGAGCAAGGAACAAAATCGTTGGTCTGCGGCACACAAAAAACCAAGAACAAGACAAAACAAAAATTGAACAAGACAATAGTAAGACAAACGAAACTCGGTGGAGCAAAGGTAATTTTTGGATTCAGATAGAATGCAGAAAGCTTATTCAGTTCATAACGGTAGTTTTAGAATACGGTAAAGAAAAAAACCAAATGAAGCGTTCGCTTGACTGCAAAAAAACTGAACGAACTGAAAATCTAAACGATCTGGCAAATAAAACACAACGAAAACCGGGAATCAACAAAAATCGATACCTCTGCTGCTTCTGCCGACCAAAGAAACTCAGAACTATACAACGTCACAAATAAACGAATTTGAATGAACGACAACCCACAAAGACCACTTTTGTTCTACAATCTCAGAGAACGCCAAATACTGATGCTCGCTCCCCAAAAAAAGAAACAAACGAAATCAACGAATGTGGAGGCAACAAACAAGAACGAACGGGTGACAACAATGAAAGTGGGGGTGGACGTTGGCATACGAGCACGGGAGCCTGTTATGCCGCCTGTTCCTAAGCTAAGCCAAGACCAGCACGTGGGCCGTTCGGAAAAGGCATATCTACCAGGTTTGCCCCAAATTTGAGCGGCCAGTCGAACAAATCATCCACTTTTCATCTATTCAGCGATTTCACCTACACCCTTTTTGGTCGGTTTGGCTACCTGCCCGGAATGGGCATGAAGTAGACTCCCGTGCATCTCTGGACGTTGGTCGACAGTTGACTTCTATTAGATCAATCGAGCTTCGTCTGGCGGAATCGGTGTCAGTTTGTAATACACTTTTTGCGACACAATGCCCCTGAAAACACCATAATCAAAAAAGACAAACTGCAAAAACCTATGCACCGTGTGCAGCCTGGCTCGCAGATTGGCTGCATTGAACTGGTTGAACCAATCACTGAGCCACGTGCAAAAGCAACCAATCAGCTGATTACCCATGATGTACAGGTGCAGCTCGACTGTGAAGTCATATCAATCGTCTCTGCGCACGGTTTCAATCAAACAAATTCATCAGAATACTAAATCAATCGCACCGCTATACTTTTTCACCGGTGCTTCGGTTTTGCTAGCAAAAAATTATTAAAATGTGCTGATAAAAATGAAACCAGAGAAAGTCAATCATGATAAAAAAATCTTAGAATAGCATACTGCTGTTGTCGGTTGTTGATGCTAAGCGGCTGTGGCAGGGCACCGCAACCGAATCCGCAACCGTACGGCACGTCACCAGAATCACTTGTCTTCTGCAAGGTAGCATGTTTGCAAAAAATTGGTGTGAGAAAACTAACAAACAAACTACCGAACTCTTCCCGCGCTTCTCTAATTTAGTTTTCGGGTGCGAAGCATGACCAGCAGTAAATCATTGGCTAGCAGAGATTAAAAAAAAACAAAATTTTATCATGGCGTTGATTTGCAGACCACAGCGTTCAATAATGCGTTGAAGGGAATGAACACACACTTCCTGATGAAACAGTCACAATGCAGTGGCAGTTGAGTGAAAAAAAAACTAGAACTGATTGAAACGAATTGATCTACACTGTAAGGACTTGTACAAGACTTTTCACCGTTGTTGCAAAAACCAGAAAACCAACTGCACCAACCATCATTCAAGCTAAAAAACTCATCTCAAAATGAAGTCCGTTTGTCAACCCTTCCGCCAAAAAAAGTAAAAAAACTGCAAATTAGCACCAAAAACCCGCCGACCTCCGGCACTTCATAGGGCGGCGGCGTCGTGTCTCGCTCGTCGAAATTCGCCGGTAGCAGCGCGCGATTCGTCTGCGGCCCGTCGTACGGACGGCCACGGAACGTCGTCGTGAACGGGCTGTTCTCCTTCTCTTGCTCTTCGCCATCAGTGGAGGACAGCAAGCCAAGCGCCTGTGTTGGTTAGGTGTTGGTGGCATGGAAAACTTGTCCGTTTGTTTTGTTTCACATAGGGATGGCACGGAAAAGAGACCGCTTTTTTCATGTTTTAAAGTTTTAAAATATTACTGAGCTTGCGCTTGACAGAGTGTACAGTTTTCAGACTCGGACTTTCTCCTTTCAGCTCCTTTCAGATTCAGGTCGTGGACTGATGGAATTCTCGGATACCAAACAAAAACTCTTCTCTCAACCTGTGTTGCGCATGCGTGCTGTCCGCTGCCCAAAATCGGAGGCTGAAATCGATGGGCGTTCGACGGCGTCTCTGTCGCACCGTCGCAGGTCTACAAAAAAAGGAATATTGCATTTATTTCCCGTGTTCAGCATTCTGGTGGCAGTCCTTCGTCACCCATTGGATCAAACCATGCCGCAAGTTTCAAAAGGCAGATATAGAAGTTTTGTGTTTGTGTTTGACAGGTTTCGGTTTTTAGTTAGTTGAAATGACTGGCTTTCAGCGAACCAAAACCTTTGTAGAGACACGCATTAAATTTGCTGAACTGAATCACCTTCTTTTTCGGATCCTCAAGCGGCGGCGGCGTCGTGTCTCGCTCGTCGAAGTTTGCAGGTAGCAGAGCGCGATTCGTCTGCGGCCCGTCGCATGGACGCCCACCTATCGTCAACAAACCGTTCATCTAAAATAAAAAAGTGTTTTTTCATTCACACTTCAAAAATCTCACAACTTTCATTCATTTGATTTCTTCATCCATTTTTCGAGTATTTCAATCCCTTTAATTCCATAATCTCAAGCAGCCCAAGCGGGATACGTCAGCGATTAAAGATACAACAACCATTCTTTTTCTGCATCTCGAAAAGGAGGTCGGGTGGATGTGGAAAGAACTGGGTTGATTTTGAAAAAAAAATTGGTTGACACGTTGAAAAAGCCACTGACTGGACTGTATTTTCCGCAACACTCGCAGCGACGACAATGAACATCAACCACAAGAAAAACACCCGACAGACTGTTTCTGCTGCTTCAATGCAAAAAAAAACAATTCTCAGAATATTTTTTCTCAATCCAAACCGGATCGTCAATTGTTGCTTGCTGTAGATCAGCCGTGGAAAGTCGTGTGTCGTAGGGCATTTGAATCACCGGAGCCCCGAAAATGTCTTCGTCAGAGTCCGGGAAATCGTATTTCGGCTGATAAAATACAATTTAAAAAGTGGATGTTGAAAAATGCTGTTTTTTCAATGCTATTAAAAAACGGAGCTAATGCTGAACTCTATTTACTAAATGTGCTTCACCAACCCCACCAGCAATTGAGGTCACACAGTACCAGAGGTGTGCACGCCGGACAATTCTTGCTGGTACCGGCTCGGGTGGTTGCGCGACGTCGACCCCACCCCACCACATTTTTCTCGCAAATTTAGTGTCACATTCTACATGCGCAGCGCGATTTCAAATACGAATACATTTACATTTTTGAAGTTTATTCTGTGTTTCGTTCGGAAAATGTGGCTTTGACTCTCAATTTCAATATAAAACCGGTACTGTAACGTCTTCGCGTAGCGAAGAAAATTTTCAAAAATTAGGCCCTGAGAACGTATTTTACCTTGCGATTTTTGGATGTCATCCAAAGTAGTTTGCTGTCTATGACATTCACGTGTTAAAAAACGCAGATGTTTAGAAACGTGCGAACAAAAAGCTTAGGAGCTAGATGGACCAAGTGATCGTTGATACGGTCAAAACAACAAAAATATTCTTAGATTGAATTGAACCGTTATCAGCAAAACATTGAATCTAAAAAACGAACGATGAATTCGTGATCGCCATTGTCAAACAAATCATAAAATGTCCACGTCCTGCGCCGGAGGCGCAGAAAAATTTTGAATCTGGGCGCAAAATTTCTTAGAAACAATCCCTTGAAATCTTCGAAAATTGAGAGAACCAAAAAAGCTGACCGAAACGACCAATTTCTTTGCGTCATACCAAATTATTTTGCGTCATTGACGCACGATTTCGCGTAAAAAACCGTGGATTTCTGTGCAACTCACATTTGCGAAATAAAATGTGCTTACCATCTACATGCGCAGCGCGATTTCAAATACAAATACATTGCAACCTACTAAAGTACCACGACAGTAGTCAATTGAAATCTTCGAATTTAATTTTGAAGCAATTTTTACTTCATTTGTGAAAATTTTGTCTCTTCCACCTGAGGCGCTGCGCGACATCTGTGAATTAAAATGATTGCTCACAGCGATTTCAGCAGCTCACAACAAAAGCACAATGAGCAGACCTTAATTTTGATTGATAGATGCGCGACATGGGCAATCGATTTCGAAGTAATTTTTCAAATTCATGTGTAAAACTTTTGTCTCTTTCAACTCCGACCGAGGCGCTGCGCGACGTAGCCCCCAGGCCCTGCGCGACGCGCGACGTTTGCCGGTACCGGTACCCCCTAAGTACCCCCCGTGCACATCTCTGCACAGTACAGACCTAAGACCGGACAGCGCACCAAAACAGTATCGCTTCGACAGGCCCGCTCTCACAGGTTCATGTTCTATTTTCCAATCAGTCCATAACGCATGCATTTCATGATCTCAATTTCTGTGGTTCACAATTTTAATCGCTCTCCAACCTTTGCCGGCATCGACGCGATCCGTTGACTCTGACGGGTGGGCGGCTGAAAGACCGGCGGCATTGAGCGTTTGCGAGCTGCTTGCGATTTCGCCGCCGTCTTGCGAGCTCGCAATGCACCGCTCAACTCGTCAACCGCCTGGAAAAACGACTCGAGATATGTGGGTTTCGACGTTGGCGCTTCCTCGAAGTGGAACCGGCGACTTCAGTCGCAAACGTCCACTACATGGCATTGCCCGTCCGTGCCCAAGGCAACAAACAACAACAACTCGAGATTTGTGCGGACAACGACGCAGCTCCTACACAGCGTCCGCAGCCGACCGAGCCCGCTCGAACGGCCAGAATCTCCTCTCCCACCTGTATGGGCGATGAACAACATTCGAGATTATTTTCTCTCTATTCAGTTTTTTTATTGCAGTGAGCCTACAAATTCTGAGTCGATAATACTGAATACAGATTTGGTGTTTTCAAACAAACAAGACTCCGTCATGGCTGCTGTTTGAGCCGTTTGTTGTTGGAAAGAAACACTAAAATCCCAAACTCCAAAAAATTTGACGCTAAAAATTACACCACAGACCTTTTGCAGACCAATCGACTGGAGAAATTTGTCGCGATTCGCGATATTCTCGGCACGGATACGATCATACGCGGACATTTTCACCGTTTTCGTCTTTTGCACTGACATTCGCTTCTTTTTGCTCTTTTGCGGTGCTTCTTCTTCCTTCAATTTTGTTTCGTAATTTAAATCCACTCATTCTGAGAGTGAGATGTCATTTTCCTGCGGCGACACAAACATGGTTGCAGACGTACAGTCTAACTCCATGACATGTCAAACTAGCTGATTGGTTCGTGAACAAACAAAAAAACTTTCTTTCATAAGAATTCAACTCAACAATGAAAACCCGAATAAAATCTGTTGAAACAAAAAGGAAATTCAAGCCTAACTTCAGACGACTCATCGTACGAAGGCGACGCCGACGAAGGCAAATCATCACTGCAGCCGGATGAAACGCTGCTTGCGTCGTCCTCGTCGTCCTCGGAGTCGGAACTCGAATCGTGACGTTTTCGCGAACGCGATTGTTTTGTTGGTGTCGTGCGTTTTCGGCGCTGAAAAACAATTATGAACTGTTTTTCGTTCCGTGACCGAATGCGTTTGCAGACGCAGAGGGAGAAAGGAAACTAGTTTCAATCTTTTTATGGCAATTCAAAATCGCTAAAGTGACCCACCCGCCCGGCACTATTTACGGAACTCGGAATAGTTTATTTTGAATAAATTTTGATTTCCCGCAACATGCATCTAACTATTTACCTATCTATGCGCGCATTGAGTCTCGGGATCAACATAAAAGAACATATTATTGTCTGTTTGCATTGATTTATTTTAGTTTGTTGAATGGGTTACTCCATTGGTCATTTAGCCCTTTGTCCAAAACTATTCACGATTTGTACTCACGAACTCACCTCCGTCGTAATGCTGACACCGACCGGTGCATTATCAACATCGCCAAATAGTTTCGGCTTGCCATCTGGAAATGAAACAAGGACGAGCGAAATTAGTCCGTTTCAATGTGGTTGGACAAGATAGCCAAACAAACACACTTCTGGCGTACGGCAGCTCGCGTTTGTGGATGCGGCGGACATGTTTTCGCAGATTACTGCTGTCTCTGGACTTGTGGTCACAATGCGGACATGCGTGTCGCTTGTCGTTTGTGTGCGTGCGACGGTGTCGTTGAAGGTCAGCAGACGTCGTAAACGCACCGTCACACTGGTCACACTTGTGTGGTCGTTCGCCTGAGTGGAACAAGAAATTTATTGGATGTTTTGAAAATTCAAGCGAATAAAAACTTGTTTATTTGTACGTTTATATATATATTATTTATAATGTGTGTGTTTATTTATATATAAAAACATCTACCTGTGTGTGTTCGTTTATGTGCTTTCAGATGTTGCGCTAGTGTGAATCTCTTCGCACACTGATCACACGCGTGCGGCCGCTGCGATGGACTCAGGTGAGAAACCTCGTGTGCTTTGAGGTGACAGAGTTTGAGGAAACGTTTGCCACAAGTCGCGCACTGATGCTTGCGAGACGGATCGGCAGTGTTTTCTTTCGAATAGCACGTCATCTGAAATGGAAGACAAGAGGAAATGAAAATGAAATAAATGAAGATGAGGAGCAAAAACTAGCATGGAGATTCACCAGTGCAACAAAGATGGCATGCCGCACGCACTGCACTTTTGCTCATACTGCAAAATAACGGTTTCCACTACACAACCACAGATTTGTCGTTGTGTCAATCATTCAGTTGTAGTGTGGGTGCCTCATATACAGATTCGCTGTTAGTTATCGATCGATTTCGAACACCATTTCTGCTTTGACAATTGCGGATAACGAACTGTTTAAAAAAAGAACCGAAAAAGTCAGCTGAAGCAAACAGTAAAGGATGATAAAATGCAAAAATGCCTGAACTGAAGAATTCAGAAGAGCAGAATGAGAGAACAGACAAGAACATCCAGAAGATAGAATAGACCTAGAGAACAAGCGCGAAGCGAAGAATCAAATTTGCAGTCAATCTTCCCGGTGTTTGTTGCTGCTCTCAGGAAAGAGCTGTCCTGTCACACGAGGTTTTCAACATTTATGTGATTTGTTGATCTGTAACAACCCAGTTAGTAAATACAGTTCGATTCTGACTTGACCTTCAATGACGCATCTTCGTTTTCCGTTGGCGTCTTCTGGACATCGTTCTTCTGCTTGCTCTCCGCCGTCTCTTGTGCAGTGTGGTCGTTCGTGTTGTCGACGACTGTGGAAACTGTCGGACTTGGAGCAGTAGTCGCCATTTTTTCTTCGAATCTAAACGTCACAATCAAAACAAACCTCAAAACGCTGTTACTGCTGTTTTGCTGCGATTGTAGGGTTGTTAAAAAAAACAAAAATCGTCATTTTTGTTTAAAAAAAAAATTTTTTTTTTAAATTTCAAAAATCAAAGTTGTGCTAAATCAATCAGGGAGTCCGAAGAACCACATATGATATGCAAGCGCCTCCCGAATGACTCCCGTATGGCGGAACTTTGCAGATTTTGTTTTGGTGACCTCAATTACCCCTTTTCCAAACCGTCACCATGCCTCTTCTTGTGTTTTGACCTCCAAAACGTCACTAATTGTCCCCAGCTAAGCTAATGCTGAAGTAAAGACAAACATACCGCCTTGAAATTCGATCAATTCTTCTGATGGTGTCGCGACGACACGACACGAAGCAGCAACCAGACAACGTAGCGCTTGCAAACGGAGCAGCGAGCACAATCGGACGCTCTGCGAGGTGAATCGTCACCGTATCTGCATCGGAAATGGCAGGCTAAGCTTTGGGACGCTCAAAAACTTCATCGCAGATGTTGTCGAAGCCTAAAATCAGTCGGTAAAACGGCCCAAAATCGACTGCTAAAGGTTTTACGAGGTATAATCAAAGAAAATTTTTGTTGAACTTTCGAAAAATTGTGCCAAAATTGAGGTTTTCAGAGCATATTAGAGGAAAATTTTTCGAATTTTTTTTTTAAATCGGCATTTTTGTTTTTTTTAATCACTTTAAAAAAAAATTTTCATTTTTGTTTAACAACCCTATGCGATTGTAAAAAAATTGTCATGTTGTTTTCCGGGAGGGGAACAAAAAAGAAATCAGTTCTTTTAGGCAAAAAATTCTTCGTCATGTCCTCATCTCATTCTCATAGTTGTTCTTGGGGGTAGGTATTTTTGCATTTAAATGGGTGCATTTTGCATCAGATTTTTCGCAAATTGCTGCGTCCTAGAATTTTCAGTCAAAATGCAAAAATCATAAAAATTGTTCATCAAAAATTGTATTTTGCGGTGCGCAACTTTCAAAATGATGTTTAGCTTTGAATTAGGCTTTAGGATTAGGTTTTGGGTTAGGCTGTTCAGGCAACGTCTGCCAACATCAGTGCTTTGATTCAGTACGACAGGCCTAGGGTTGTTAAACAAAAATGAAAATTTTTTTTTTTAAAAAAAAAGTGATTAAAAAAAAAAACAAAAATGCCGATTTTTTTTTTTTAAAAAAAAAATTCGAAAAATTTTCCTCTAATATGCTCTGAAAACCTCAATTTTGGCAAAATTTTTCGAAAGTTCAACAAAAATTTTCTTTGATTATACCTCGTAAAACCTTTAGCAGTCGATTTTGGGCCGTTTTACCGACTGATTTTAGGCTACGACAACATCTGCGATGAAGTTTTTGAGCGTCCCAAAGCTTGGCCTTCCATTTCCGATGCAGATAAGGTGACGATTCGCCTCGCAGAGCGTCCGATTGTGCTCGCTGCTCCGTTTGCAAGCGCTACGTTGTCTGGTTGCTTGCTGCTTCGTGTCGTGTCGTCGCAACACCATCAGAAGAATTGATCGAATTTCAAGGCGGTATGTTTGTCTTCACTTTAGCATTAGTTTAGCTGGGGACAATTAGTGACGTTTTGGAGGTCAAAACACAAGAAGAGGCATGGTGACGGTTTGGAAAAGGGGTAATTGAGGTCACCAAAACAAAATCTGCAAAGTTCCGTCATATGGGAGTCATTCGGGAGGCGCTTGCATATCATATGTGGTTCTTCGGACTCCCTGATTGATTTAGCACAACTTTGATTTTTGAAATTTTTTTTAAAAAAAAAAATTTTTAAAAAAAAAAAAAAAACAAAAATGACGATTTTTGTTTTTTTTAACAACCCTAGACAGGCCAACGGGCCAACCAGCCGGCAACGGCGGACAACTTGAATCTTGAAAAAATGCTGTTGTGTTTGAATGCTGATTTTTAATTGAAAATTTTGTTTCTTATGAATTGTTTTATTGAGAAAATTTGAAAAGCAATCGTTTTCAATTCAAACGAATATTCATTTTTCGATTGTTGAGTTGAGAGCGCATCACCATCGCCGTTATTTTTTCTGAAAAAAAATAAAAATGCGCCTTAAAAATTCCTTTTTTTATTTTTCTGCATTTTATAAATCACAAACAAGTTTTGTCCATTAAAGATCGAAACATTCATCATTGCAAACACTCAAAAATAGAAAAATTAAAAAAAATTGTGTCTTTTTTAATAATAATTTAAAAATAAAATTTAAAAAAAATTGTGTCGACGGCGTTTCCCGGTTTGTTGTCCTTCAATTATTACTAGCCTATTGACTAGGGTTGTTAAAAAAAACAAAAATCGTCATTTTTGTTTTTTTTTTTAAAAAAAAAATTTTTTTTTTTAAAAAAAAAATTTCAAAAATCAAAGTTGTGCTAAATCAATCAGGGAGTCCGAAGAACCACATATGATATGCAAGCGCCTCCCGAATGACACCCGTATGGCGGAACTTTGCAGATTTTGTTTTGGTGACCTCAATTACCCCTTTTCCAAACCGTCACCATGCCTCTTCTTGTGTTTTGACCTCCAAAACGTCACTAATTGTCCCCAGCTAAGCTGATGCTAAAGTGAAGACAAACATACCGCCTTGAAATTCGATCAATTCTTCTGATGGTGTCGCGACGACACGACACGAAGCAGCAACCAGACAACGTAGCGCTTGCAAACGGTGCAGCGAGCACAATCGGACGCTCTGCGAGGCTAATCGTCACCTTATCTGCATCGGAAATGGTAGGCTAAGCTTTGGGACGCTCAAAAACTTCATCGCAGATGTTGTCGAAGCCTAAAATCAGTCGGTAAAACGGCCCAAAATCGACTGCTAAAGGTTTTACGAGGTATAATCAAAGAAAATTTTTGTTGAACTTTCGAAAAATTGTGCCAAAATTGAGGTTTTCAGAGCATATTAGAGGAAAATTTTTCGAATTTTTTTTTTTAAAAAAAAAAATCGGCATTTTTGTTTTTTTAATCACTTTTTTTTTTAAAAAAAAAAATTTTCATTTTTGTTTAACAACCCTACTATTGACACAGGAAACTCAAAGTGTATGATACAGGAGATGTCACTTAGATCTTCTGTAAATGTGCCAAATTGTTAATGTGGCTTTGCAGATGTATGTCACATTAACAGTTGTTTTCACTGATGATGCTTGTGCTCATTAATTTGGTTAATATTATGTTTGATGTGTCTGTATGTGTCTAATGTACTCAAACTGCACAATAAGCCCATTGATCTGCCGATGTTTAAAATTGAATAAAAAATATAAAAACTAACGTTTTTTTATTTACCCGTTTTAAAAAGCTAATGCTTTTTTACCCGTTTACCTAAGCCAAACCTTTTTTGTAAAGTGAAAATGTGAAGTTTATGATTTTGCTATTTTTACCCGTTCACCATAACCTAAGTCAAGCCTTTTTGTAAGTTAAGTAAGATTGAATAAAAAATACAAAAATTAACGTTTTTTTCATAAAAAATACCCGTTTTAAAAAGCTAATGCTTCTTTTACCCGGTTACCCTAACATAAGCCAAACCTTTTTTCAAAAGTGAAAATGAATAGAAGAAACAAAAAAGTGACGTTTATAATTTCGTTTTGCAGTCATTGCTTCTTTTTACCCGTTTACCCCAACATGACCCAAACATTTTGCAAAGTGAAAATGAATGGTAAATACCATTTCGACCCAATTAAAAAACTAACTTTTTTCAAAGACGGTTTTGTTACATCTTTCGCAGTCGCTCGTCAAGTTTTGAGCAGCAACAATTGCCAGTTGCCCATCGAGCGTTACGGTGAAATTATCGCTCATAACCGTGGAGTATCAATTTGAAAATGAAACATGGAGTATCAATTTCAATGAAATTTACTTGTTTTGAATCCAAAGTCCAAAGTGTCGATGTGCGTTTTGTAACCCAATTTTTAATTAAAAACAAAAAAGTTCAAACTTTTTCAAAGACGGTTTTGTTACATCTTTTCCTCCCAGTCGATCATCAAGTTTTGATCAGCACGCTTCCATTTGCCTATGCTGCGCTGAACTGTCTCTGTTGACCAAAGAGTATCATGATGACTTCAACTATGAAGAGCGACGTTTTGAGAAAACAATCTCAACTGGCATTAAAAAAATAAAAATAGGTTAAGGAAATTGAGATGGAGTTTTCTTAAAAAGCAAAAATGAGCGCCAATTCAAATTTCATGAAAATGTGAACAGACTTACTTAATCAGTCAGCTCACACAGTAACTATCTCAGTATAATAGACTAGCCAATTGACCCGTGCCTACGGCACGGTTAGCTGTTGAATACAACTGTTATTTTTGAATGGAGTTTAGCCTTTTGACCTTGCCCACGACCCGGACTAATCATGCATTGCATTTTCATTTTGAGCTGCTTTAACTGATTGTTGTTGATTAACCATAGAAATGATCGTTCATTCTTGAATCACTCGATGCTCCTACTTTTTTGAAAATCACAGTATTTTCAGTTTTAAGGCGCCCTTTTTTGTCAACAATATGAAAAACAATTTTTTTTAATCAGCAACAAACAACTGACGTTCCCTTTTAAAGAATCAAAATTAATTCTCATTTATTAGCTTTTTCAATGTCGCTGTCATTCCCGTTAAAAATTGATCGATTATATGTGGACCGATCCACTGCTTCGCCATCGATCGTGGCTACATCTTTGTTGATGCTGCAATCTATTCCTTGTGGAACTGGAATTTCTTGCCGATGGAGTGTAAATGACGAAAAAACACTTTTTCTGAATACACATTGCTAAACCCTTATCTGAGCCAACCCTTTTAGTGTGTAAAAGATGAAAAAAAGACTACACTTCTGAATAATTGTTGCAAAACGCCAGCTTTTGTTTTGAAACTTTTTTCCCGCTTACTCTAACCTAAGCCAAGCCTTTTAGAGTTTAAATGACGACAAATGCAAAACTTTTTTTGAAGACCCGTTGCGAAACGGCTGCTTTTGGTTGGTATGTTCACTTCTTTTGCCCGCCTACCCTAAGCTAAGCCAAAGCTTTTTGATAGCATGAAAAGGACAAAAAGCAACAGTTTACTTAATACTCGTAGCAAAACGCCCGCTTTTGTTTGGTATGCTTACTACTTTTCCGCGCTTGCATTAATCTAAGCCAGGCCTTTTTGATTGAGTGTTAGTAACAAAAAGCAACACTTTTCTGAGTACCCATTGTGAAACGGTCGCTTTTGTTTTGCTATTTAGCTTCTTTCAACCCGTTTACCCTAACATAAGCGACTCATTTCAGTTTACAACCGAGTTCTTGCAATTCTTGCGATTGTCTCGCTTGTCGTTGTTGCACTTCAGCGTTCCAGATCGAGACGGTTTTTATTTCATCTTTTGCAAAAAAATTTTTAACCCCAAAAATTGCTATTTGTCCATTGTATGTAAGTTGTTGCTAATGAGCAAAAGGCATCATGATGACGAAGTCATGTAGAATAACGATTTGAACATTGTCTTGTCATTAGAAAATGGAGTAAAGTATTTAGCAGATGATGACTTAAATAGCAAAATAGGCTCAAACTGAAAAATTGAGCGCCAATTCAAACTGCAAAAAAAGTTCCACGGACAAAGTATGCACCATTTTTTGAGGTGTGAATTTTCCGGCCATTTGTTTTACTAGCAAATTGACCCGTGCCTACGGCACGGTTAGCTGATAACTACAATTATTATTTTTGAGTTGATTTTCGCTTTTTGACCTATGCCCACGATCCGGACTAAAAATGCATTGCATTTTGATTTTGAGCTGCTTCTTCAACCGACTGTTGTTGATTTACCATAGAAATTAACGTTCATTTTTAAATAACTCGTATCCGTCGATGCTTCTATTTTTTGAAAATCATAGCATTTCAGTTTTTTGAAAACAGTGTTTTTTGTCAAGTATGTGATTTTGCTGACTTTATTGCTGTCGATTCAATCGTAACCTGATTTAGTCACCGTATCACTTATTACTATGTGGTTTGGTTAATGCTGTTTCAGCATCATTCAGAGCCACAGATACTATTTTTCAACTTGCCAATCATTTTGATGAGAACCGCTGTTTTTTTAATTCAGCGTAAATATTCTTTGATCTGCAAGCAACAGTAGCAACACAATCATAACTGCATTGCCATTCAAAATATGAAAAACAATCTTTTTTAATCAGCAACAAACAACTGCCGTTTAAAGTATCAAGATAAACTCTTATTTGTTACATTCTTCAATATCGCTTAATTGTAGTTTCATTCTTTTTTGTATTCCACTGTCATTCCCGTTTAAAGTATCAAAAATGTTCTTTGATCAGCGACAATTAACAGCCATTCCCTCAAAATATCAAAAATCAATCTTGTTTTGTTAGCTTTTCCATGACGTCAAATGTTCAACTACCATTTCTGATCAAAAAAAATAAAAAAACGTCGTTTGATCTGGAACAATCAACCGATACCGGTTTAAAATATTAAAAAAACTAAAAGCAATCTGTTTTAGTCAGCTGCATTTCGCTTTCATTTCTTTTCAGTATAACAAAAACAATCTTGTATTATGATCAGCAACAACTATCATGTTCAAAATCTTTTTGAAATCCCGTTCAAAATCAGCAGCAATCTTTCAATCTTTTTAGTCAGTTTCATTTCACTATCATGACCGTTAAAAGTATAATAAAATAATCTTTGATCAGCAACACTCAAATGCTATTCCCGTTCAAAATATTAAAAAATCATACCCGTTTAAGGTATCAAAAAACAATTTTTTGATGATCAGCGACAATTAACAGTCATTCCCGCTCAAAGCATCAAAATCAATCTTTGCTATTCCTGTTCAAAAAAATTCAAAATCAGCTGATACCGGTTTAAAATATTTAAAAAAATTGAAAGCAACCTGGTTCAGTCAGCTGCATTTCGCTGTCATTTCTGTTCAGTATAATAAAAACAATCTTGTATGATCAGCAACAGCTATCCCGTTCAAAAAGCAATCTTTTAAGCTTCTTAGTGAGTTGCATTTTACTGTCATGACAGTTAAAAGTATGATAAAACAATTTTTGATCAGCAACACCCAACTGCTTCGTTTAAAATTCCCGTCCAAAATATTTAAAAAACCTCTTCTGATCAGAATCATTCAACTGTTACTCTCGTTAAAAAATTGATCGATTTTATGTGGACCGTTCCACTGCTTCGCCGTCGATCATGGCCACATCTTTGTTGATGCTGCAATCTATATCTTGTGGAACTACAGTCTATTTTTTTTGTTCAGAAACAATCAATTACTTCTTGTTAGCTATTGTAATTCGATTGAAGTTCTATCTTTTCGTCTAAAGGAGGCGGCGTAATGTTGAATGATGTGTGGAAAAGCCGCACAGCTGAAAAGATGTGTCGCGCCCGAACGCAGTTCGAATACTATATAAAACAAAATTATTTAGTGAGGAAAGATTCTGATTAGCTTTTTCCCCATTTTTTTGCACGAATCTGCCGACAGAATACGTCAAGTTTCGGTGATTTCAAATTGCCGCACAGCCATAAAAAATTTTGTCTATCTTTGCGTGCAAACGCATATTGATTGGGGCTCGTTTAATAAGAAAGATAATAGATGGCAAACAGCAGCAACAGCCAAATCAAAGTGGTCGATTGTTTTCATTGCAATAGACTAGCCAATTGACCCGTGCCTACGGCACGGTTAGCTGATAAATACAATTATTTTTGTGTGGATTTTGGCCTTTTGAACCGTGCCAAAAATGCATTGCATTTTGATTTTGAGCTGCTTTAGTCGTTCCCGTTCAAATTATCAAAAACAATCTTCTGATCAAGAAGACAATCTTTACTGCATTCCGTTTTAAAATTGCAAACAATCATTTTTAATCACCAATGGTCAATTCTGTTCCCGTTAAAAATATGTGAAGCGATTTTAAAGTTAATTGAATTGAAACGACAAAAAGTAACGTTTTATAAAAATCGTTTTTGAATGTAATTTGTAATTGCAGTTTTGAATTTTTGTTTTTGAAATTGACAGATTTCTAATTAAACCCGGGTGTTGAAAACAAATTTAAAATCCGAAGTTTATAATTTTGCTGCTATGTTTTTACCCGTTCACCCTGCCCTAAGCAAATCCTTTTTTAGAGTGAAAATATAAAAAAAGGAACAAAAAAGTGACGTTTAAATAAAAAAATACCCATTTAAAAAACACTGTTTTTATACCTTAACATATACCATAGTCCCTAATATATAAGCCAAACCTTTTCGCAAAGTGAAAACAAAAACGGGAAACAAACACCCATTTAAATAGTCATGCAGCTTCATTTTTGCGTTTCTGTATTTGACACATTTTCATTTAACCCTGCGTGTTGAAAAAACATCAAATTTGGAAAAATTATCTTTTTCAAATAACCGCTTTAATCAGATTTTTAGTTAATCACGTATTTCATTAACAAACCACGTTTATTTGATTTCGCAATAAATTTTTTAGTTGACTTGTTTAGATAAAAATTTCCTGTTTTCGAAAAAGTCTCAAGCAATAACTTTATCACACTTTTTTGTTTTTTCAAAAAGTTCTCAAGCAATACCTTTTCAACCAAATGATAATGAAAAATATTGTTTTGAAAGCTAAGCGCAATATGCACTTGCAATGTCGATGTCGTTTTGCAATAAATATTTCCTGTTTTCGAAAAAGTCTCAAGCAATAACTTTACCACACTTTTTTGTTTTTCAAAAAGTTCTCAAGCAATACCTTTTCAACCAAATTATAATAAAAAATATTGTCTTGAAAGCTAAGTGCAATATGCACTTGTAATGTCGATGTCGTTTTGCAACCCGATTTTTGAAAACAATTGCAATTTGCAACCATTCTTCACAGTTGGTTTTCTCTCATTTTACGCTTTCGGTCATCAAGTTGTGAACAGCAACAATTACCATTGTTTGTCAATAGCATGTTAAAGCGCTGTCGCAGATGACCAAAGAGTATCATGATGACTTCGTAGTGAACAGTGACGTTTTTGAGAAAATAATTGGCATTGATAATAGGTTAAAAATTGAGATGCAGTTTTTTAAATAGCAAAAATGAGCGGCAATTCAAAAAGCAAAAAAGTGCCACACACAGACACCACTATTATCTTAGTATTATGATGACTAGCCAATTGACCCGAGCGTATGTGGCTTAATCAATGCCAAGCCTTTTTGGTGAAGTAGCATTGAATTAAAAAGAAAAAACAGTAACGTTTACTGAATAACCAATCTGAAGAAAATTTACTTTGTGCTGCCGTGAAGCCGCCTACAATACAATATTTTTTATTGTATTTAAATGAATAAAAAATGCGAAGTTTATGAGTTTGTTATTTTTACCCATTCACCCTAACCTAAGGCAAGCCTTTTTGTATATGAAGTAAGATTGAATAAAAAACATAAAAATTAACGTTTTTTAATTACCCGTTTAAAAAAGCTAATGCTTCATTTACCCGTTTACCTTAGCCAAGCCTTTTTTGTAAAGTGAAAATGCGAAGTTTATGATTTTGCTATTTTTACCCGTTCACCCTGACCGTCAAGCCTTTTTGTAAGTTAAGTAAGATTGAATAAAAAACATAAAAATTAACGTTTTTTAATTACCCGTTTTAAAAAGCTTATGCTTCTTTTGCCCGGTTAGCCTAACATAAGCCAAGCCTTTTTTGTAAAGTGAAAATGAATAGAAGAAACAAAAACAGTGACGTTTTTAATTTATTTTTGCAGTCATTGCTTCTTTTACCCGTTTACCCTAACATAAGCCAAGCATCTTTTGTAATGTGAAAATGCGAAGTTTATGATTTTGCAATTTTTACCCGTTCACCGTAACCTAAGTCAAGCCTTTTTGTAAATGAAGTAAAATTGAATAAAAAATATAAAAATTAACGGTTTTTTCAATTACCCGTTTTAATAAGATAATGCTTCTTTTACCCGTTCACCCTAACCTAAGTCAAGCCTTTTTGCAAATGAAGTAAAATTGAATAAAAAATATAAAAATTAACGGTTTTTTCAATTACCCGTTTCAAAAAGCTAATGCTTCTTTAACCCGTTTACCCTAACGTAAGCCAAGCATCTTTTATAAAGCGAAAATGCGAGGTTTATGATTTTGCTATTTTTACCCGTTCACCGTAACCTAAGTCAAGCCTTTTTGTAAGTGAAGTAAAATTGAATAAAATTATAAAAATTAACGGTTTTTTTAATTACCCGTTTTAAAAAGCTAATGCTTTTTTACCCGTTTACCTAAGCCAAGCCTTTTTTGTAAAGTGAAAATGAATAGAAGAAACAAAAAGTGACGTTTTTAAGTTTCGTTTTGCAGTCATTGCTTCTTTTTACCCGTTTACCCTAACATAACCCAAGCCTTTTGCAAAGTGAAAATGAATGGTAAATACCATTGCGACCCAATTGAAAATATCTTACTTTTTTCAAAGACGGTTTTGTCACATCTTTCGCAGTCGCTCGTCAAGTTTTGAGCAGCAACAATTGCTATTTGCCAACTGTAGCCATAACCGTAGAGTATCAACTTGAAAAGAGTATCATGATGACTTTCAGCTATGAAGAGCGGCGTTTTGATTAAACAATTTGAAGTGATATTAAAAATAGATAAAGATTGAGATTGAGATTGAGATGAAGCTTTCTTAAATAGCATAAATGGGCGCCAATTCATAAGTGTGACGGACAGACAGACAGACAAATTGTAAATTTAGTAGTAGTAGATGATGAACCCTTTTATTGTTGGTTGCTGTTTTCATGGGCTGTCTGTTTGCTTGTGTTTTGCATTTTTTGAGACAGTTGTACCCGTGTTTGAGAGTTATACTGGGAACGGTTAATCCAGATGTTTTTCGTCTGTTTGCCATGACTCATGTTGTGCGTTGAAATAAAGAATCTGAATCTGAATCTGACAGCAAAGTAGAATTTGAACGGCCCGCGTTTGAACCTGTTCAGGTCACGCACCAGCCAATCAGCTAATGCCCCAAATTATCGAGTCCGACTATATTTCATAATGAATTAAATAACAAAATTTTAAATTTTAAAAAACGTGTTTTTTTCTTTTGTGCGATTTGTGTTGTGCCGTGTGCGATGTTACAGTCGAACTCACTAAAATGTGGAATCAGCTGATTGGTCGACCGAGCGGAGGCTGCTCACACTCCGCACCGTTCTTTTTTCGTGGATTTGGATTTTATTGAAACGTGTTTCTTTTGAATGAGTGTGAATTTCCAGCACCCTTTCCATGCCAAAAATAAACTCAAAGGGTTGGAGAACTGCGAAATACATTTTTTTTTATTCAACAGCTCAAAATGCATTTTTTACTGACGACGACGACGACGTCGTCGTCGCTTAATTTTTACGTGTGAACTGAAAGACAAAAGCCTGAAATGAGTGCGCTGTGTAGCCAGCTGAAGGGGGTTTCATTCGGGTGCGTAAAAAAACACCATGGTGTAAAAAAGTAAAAAAACACCATGCGATATAAAAACCATGTGTATAAAAACACCATGGTATTTTTCAAAATGGGAAATGCTAAAAACACCATGCACATAAAAACACCACAATTATTAATTCTACTGAAAATCACATGGAAACGACATATGTGGGCGAAAATTGAATCAGATTTGATGAAAACAAATTGAAATGACCACAAATGAATGTGGTTGTCATCGTTGAATTGGTCAGGTCGCCCAGATCACGATTTCCTCAGCCGATTTCGACGATCGACGGCTTAATCAATTCAGCAGAGCATCCGAAACACGACCATGTGTTATTTGTGGTTGGTTTTTGTTTTATTCAACATTGTCTCGTGTGCAAACGTCATGTGTCTTGTGCGCCGACCTGTCACGCGACTCTGCCGGCGCTGTGCTGGACCGATTTCGGCGATCGATGGCTCAATCAACTCAGCAGAGCACCAGGAACACGGTGATATGTCGTTTGTGGTTTGTTTCGGCGGTTTTCTAAAAATCGAAAAAATCACACACCACCATAAATTGGTGTTGTGTGTTTTTTCACAAAATTTTTATTGCACACGAACCATTGTTAAATGAAACAAAAACTAACCATAAACGACACATCATCGTGTTCCGGGTGCTCTGCTGAGTTGATTGAGCCGTCGATCGTCGAAATCGGCCGAGGAAATCGTAATCTGGGCGACGTTATATGTTGGCAATACGTGCGTTCCACGTCATGTGTCTTGTGCGCCGACCTGTCACGCGACTCTGCCGGCGCTGTGCTGGACCGATTTCGGCGATCGATGGCTCAATCAACTCAGCAGAGCACCAGGAACACGGTGATATGTCGTTTGTGGTTTGTTTCGGCGGTTTTCTGAAAATCGAAAAACTCACAAATCCCAATAAATTGGTGTTTTGTGTTTTTTCACAAATTTTTTATTGCACATCAACCAATGTTCAGTAAAACAAAAACTTACTACAAACGACACATCATCGTGTTCCGGATGCTCTGCTGAGTTGATTGAGCCGTCGATCGTCGAAATCGGCCGAGGAAATCGTGATCTGGGCGACGTTTTATGTTGGCAATACGTGCGTTCCACGTCATGTGTCTTGTGCGCCGACCTGTCACGCGACTCTGCCGGCGCTGTGCTGGACCGATTTCGGCGATCGATGGCTCAATCAACTCAGCAGAGCACCAGGAACACGGTGATATGTCGTTTGTGGTTTGTTTCGGCGGTTTTCTGAAAATCGAAAAAATCACACACCACCATAAATTGGTGTTGTGTGTTTTTTCATATTTTTTATTGCACACGAACCATTGTTGAATGAAACAAAAACTAATCATAAACGACACATTAGCGTGTTCCGGATGCTCTGCTGAGTTGATTGAGCTATCGATCGTCGAAATCGGCCAAGGAAATCGTGATCTAGGCGACATAGTTGTTCTAGGGGAGGGGGGCTGGGGGGGGGGGGGCCCCCCCCCCCCAAAAATTTTTTTCGAATATATCTATCTGAGAAAGTTTTTCGGCTCAGTTATTTTCAAAAAAATGTTCAATGTTCAGCGTTTATTTCCACACGCAGCATCAACGGCAAAAAATTTTTGAACACGCGACTCTGCCGGCGCTGCGCTCAACCGATTTCTCCACGTGAAAATGGATGGAACTAATGGAAGCCAAATTCCGTCGCCGGCTTTCTGACTTTTCATCCAAACCACGTGCAGGAAAAAAACAGTTAACCAGCCCTTCGACGCCCATATACATGGCTCTTAAAAAAACAAAAAAAGGAAGTGTCATTCGCTTTTCTGGAGTTGACGATCATAAATCAATGCCGTTTTTTTATTTTAGTGCTAAATCTCACTGCTGGCAGCCTTTAAACGTCGAATACAGCCATTTAAAAAATCATGGTGTTTTTTTACACCATGGTTTATTTAGCTTTTCAGTTTCCAGGATTTTGGTGGTTAAAATATACACATGGTTTTGTTATCTCATGGTGTTTTTATACACCATGGTTTTTTTAATATTCACCATTCCTAGCTGACCGATCGACATGCGTCTGCAATTTAAAAAAAAATGCGTTCCGACTTCGCGGACGACGACGACACGACGACGACTTTGCTTTCATTTTTTATTTTCACCGTTTTCAAGTTGTTTTTGGTAAGCTGCTGTGTTCATTTACTTGGTGCACGCAGCAAACCATGCACAGCGCACTCCTTTCAGGCTTTTATTTTTCAGTCCACACGCAAAAATTAAGCGACGACGTCGTCGTCGTCATTAAACAAAAAAATACATTTTGAGTTGAGCTGTGGCATAAAAATTTTCTAAATTTCGCGGTCTCTAACTTTTGAGTTTATTTTTAGCACAAAAAGGGTGCTGGAAATTCATAAAAACACGTTTCAATAAAATCCAAATCCACGAATAAAGAACGGTGCGGAGTGTGAGCAGCCTCCGCTCGGTCGACCAATCAGCTGATTCCACATTTTAGTGAGTTCGACTGTAAAATATAATGCGAATTTACTTTAGTACGTGCGTGTGAAATGCGTGCGAGAAAATCATGTTGTGGTAGCATTTGCAAAAAGAGTCTTACTGTACTTGCAGTTCTGTTGATCTGACCAGTTAGGTCGGTTGGCACGTTTTATGATATTACGCTCCAGTTAACTCACGCTCTACAATTGGTTGTTCTCGGACATTGCTAAAACGGACCTGAACCTAAAAACCAAACCTAAGCCTAATCTTAAGCAAAACCTGTTCCTAACCTAATCCTAACCTAAGCCAAGCCTTTTTAAGAAAGCAAGAATAAAAATAACTGCGTTTTGAACGAGTTTATGTTGAGGGCGGAGCGTGTGCACGCGCGCCAGTGGATCATGAGCAATGAGCAATGCGGATGCGGGGCAGGTGCATATCATAATGAAGCTTTGCGAGTTAGGTCACGTTGTTTAATCTATTATAGATGTTTAAAGCAAAGCACGTTTTCTGTAAAATAGTGATTGTATGTCCGCATGTTGCAAAAAGGAGAATTGCAGGTTGTTTTACCGTGTTGTAAGTCTCATCGTATCATGCCTTAAACGTTGGTTCCTAAACCTAAGCCTGAGCCTCTAAACCTGATCCGTCATGCTTATACAGTATGTAGTTGCCAAGCCTTTTTATGAGAGAAAAATGGATGCGTGTCGTGTCGTGTTCCAGGGGCGCGCGGTTGGATCATGAATGAGCATTGAGCATGCCGATGCCATGGAGGTGATTTATCAATAAAGCTGTGCGTAAATACACGACCACGAACGATGACCGAAGCGGCGCAGCGAGCTTTTTCCGCAATGCATTCACAAGAAAGAAGAAAATGCAAAAACTGAATTGATCATTTTCACCTTATCATAAAGGCTTGGCTTAGGATTAGGATCAGGAAGCTACTACGACTCATTGCACTTGCAAGCAACCTCTGACAAAAAAAATTTAGGAATGTATGCAAATCGGGTTTTTCCCTGTTTGCTTTTGCCGCAGATTTTCATGAGATTATTTTGTCTTCCCATTATTTAGGATTTCTTGCATAGTTGTTCTAGGGGGGGGGGGGCCTG